>KZ652023.1:228524-239846 GCA_001010745.2 Gerris buenoi
CCCTTACCTATACTCCCTTACCTCAATCTATTTATTACCTAGGATTAAGTATTTTTGGTTAACCATTTATTATTGTATAAACACTCATGAGCCTGTCTGTTCTATATCTGGTTACTATGTATTGAAGTTAATTATATTACCATTATTTTATTACTTAATTATTCAGCTGTTAGTCTTATTTTATTTTCAACCAGTACCCCTTGTAAAAATATTATTATTTGATACCCCACTCAAAATTTAAAAAAAAAAATCTCTTTTGATTCAAAAGTTATTGGAACCGTACAGAGTGACAGACTGACACAGGAACGAAACTATAAGGGTTTATTTTTTTTTTGGTTTTAGCAACGACCATAGCAACCACACCTATTGATCAGTTTTAAGTACCTATGCTTACAAATAAATCAATTAAAGGAGGTATTAGGGGATTTAAATACAGCATCAATAATTGAGAAGATTTTGTTAGATTTATCAGACCTATTTTTTGGTCCATCTTGGAAGGGGGGCAGCTGCCCCTCCCCCTTGCCCCCCTCTGGATACGCCCATGATGCTACGTACATCAATGATTGTCAAGGACATAAAATTATTACTAATGTGTCATGAGTATGGAAGTTTGAATTTTAGGGTATCAGTTAGTTACTTAGAATTTTGATCTTATTCAATATGGTCAATATGTTAATTTATAGGAGAGAAACTGACAGGCAACTCATAGTGACACAGACATTAATATTTTTTTACTAGTAATGCAACTTTTGTAAAAAAAAAAAAAGCCTTTCTTAATTATTTTGATCTGTTTTCTCTTAATCTCACTATTTTAGCACAAATTATATTATGTTTTATTTTATATTATGTATTTTACAAAGTGTAAAAGGTTTTTTATACCATAGCTACAAAACTACTCAATTATTATTTTTTTTTTTAGCCCATCTTAGTTAAACATCAATTCGTCCCCACCAAACATCTTTTCCTCTATGGACAAAATTGCCCTCAGAAATCCTTAAAACTCATATTTTTAAAAAAAATTTCCGTAATTTTAATAAAATTTTTTGAAAAAAAGCCTGTAGGCCAGGAGTGGTTAAATTTATTTATTATATATCTCCGGTTAAAAAACTGTGCTGCACTGCCCTGCGATGCCTTTGTCTCAATGTGCGCCCTCGCCCTGGTTAAATTATGCTACATTGACATTTTTATTCATATAAAAATTAAAACAATTTTGTCAGATTTAAAAATAGTCTGCCAATTAGTGTGGCACATAGCTTCCTCGCGTCCTATCACTTATACTTCAATGATGTTATGCTTTTGAAACCTATTGTTTTCCAATGTTAATATTTGTACTCATGTGGCAGAGAAACAAATAGACGCAGAAGGTTGGATCCTATATCGGACCAACGAATGGGCTATAAGTATGACCAAACATCTATTTCAGTGGCGGCGATAAGGGGCCCGCAGGGCCCGCGGGGCGCGGGGGGGGGGGATTTGGGGCATTTGGGCCCCTGAAGGTACCTGGAAGGGAAATAAAGGGGCCCCACTACAAAGTTTGCGGGGGCCCCCAATATCTTACCGCAGCCACTGATCTAAATTTTATTAAAATCGGACGAGTAGTTTTTAAGATATATGTATATTGGTTCGCAAAAATTGAACGAGACAGAAGAAGAGACCAAAAATGTTACCTGACACCTGAAACGGATGTCTATCCTGGAATTTCTTAAATTCCACGGAGATATAAAAAATGATCCTTCTCCGTTTCGTTACCTTCGGTAAGCTCGGAAGCAAAAGGGAGAAACATTTAAATAAATTAGACAATATGGGTTGTAAAAGCATAAACATCAACATCAATAAAGTATGTGATAGAATGAGAGGAAACAACGTGCAAAATTAATTGGCAGGATATGATTTATTAACAAAGCAATGAACATGTAAATCTGTTAAAATGCAAACTATATTCTGTTTCCTTCTGTTATGAGAATATCAAATAACATAATGTTATTTAGTGACATTTTATAACGAAAAAGTTACAAGGTTGCTTTCTAGGACCCAGAGATTTTTGCTTTGGAGCTCACCGAAGTTAACGGAAGGTTATAGGATAGTCGATAGTTCTGAAAAACGTGTTGGAAAGAAAGGGAAGAAGTTAATACTGCTGCACACATGTATGACATTTTTTATTTTTGTATAAATTATTATATATTTGACATCACTAAAAAATCAGCAAAGCCTATAAATAAGTTTAATAGATTTAATATTGTATGTTTGCAGTTTCGGAGAGAGGACATCAAGCAATGAAATTCTTCTTTGAGGATTCCGAGTTTACTTCTCCACCTTAAGAGACATATAGAAAAGCTCTGCATCTTCAAGGTACCTAAAATTATTTATTTATAATTTTAATTGAACTTAAATATAAAAAATTTTCCTACATTTCATCTTGATAATATGTAATAACAATGATTGCATTTTACGTGGTTGTACAGAGAGGAAACAAGTATGAGGTTTGGGTAGGGTATTGCGTATCTCTTGCATCAGAAAGAGGCGAGAATAAATTGTGCATTAGTTATTTAAATGTTTTGCTAATAAAGTAATATTAATTTTTTCCTACTACCTCGGTCGAGATTTATTTGGCTTAAAGGACATAATGGTACATTACGCGTCGAGTGCGGAAAGTAGCATTTTGCATGCGAGTGTGGAGTTTGCACCCCAGCGATACTCAGGGCCGGATTTAAAGTGAGGACGCTCCTAGGCCCAATAGTTTTTGCCACCTCTTCATACCATTGGAGAGGGCCCCCCCCCCCTCTCCAATGGTATGAAGAGGTCGACCCGAAATAAATAATCTTTATGATGACAATTTAAATTTTTTCCCATAATATAATCAATTATGAAAATAATTTGAGAATCAATATCGCGCTATGTCCACCATATTCACCCAAGTATGTTGAGGTGCTTTCATCGCAGTCATTTGCAATTTGATTCGAACTTTTTAAAATGCCTTCTAAATTTTTAATTACTACTCGGCAGGCGTCGTGACGAAAAGACCATCGAGTCTTGGATAGATTTTATAGTTGTAAAGGACACTTTTTCTTCAGGATAACACATCTTTGCGTGTTAAGGCACTCAAAGAAATAAAAAAGTTCCTACAGCAATCAACAATAATTACACACATCAATAAACTGCGCCCCCTAGAATTGTGCGCCCCTAGGCCAGGGCCTAATCCAGCTCTGGGTAAATCCAGCTCACCTGAGCGATAACAAGGTTAGTAAAACCACACGAGCAATGCGAAATGCAGTTTTCGCACGAGTTGCGTAGGTACCGTACTTTATCTTCGATTGTTAGATTTTAATAATAAACACAGAAAAAAATAATATACTTTATGTAAGTTCGTATTTCTCTTTTGATAAAGATGACATTAATTCATTAGTTGTATTTTGTGCCGAATTAATTACTTCGGTAGGTGTATTATTCTCCTCATATTCGTCATAAAGTCATAATCACTTATTGATTTTCACAAAAAAACTCGATATAAACAGTTACTTTTATTAAACAAACATCAAATTAGTTTTGTTAAATGTAAACAAACTCGTTAATCGTGCGTAAAGGTGAAGAGTTTTTCTTCTTTACCGCCCTAGGGTGGTAAAGAAGAGGAATTCACTTTCTACGCATCTAAACAGAGATACAATATTTATATTTCGTATCAATTATAGATAAAATTGTTTGTTGGCAGATTTCTCTTATCTTCTAGGTGCTTGATAAGAAATATTTCTACAATTTAATATTTTTAAGCCAGTTTTGCTTATTAGGCCAGTTTTATACAACGATATCTCCGAAACTAATTGTGGTTGGATTACCCTATACGGGGCATCATGTATAGAAATGGGAAAAACTGGCACATATAATAGTCACACATAATAAGGCACATATAATAGGCACATTAAAGTCTTTTCTATATTTTGATAAAAAAAATGCACCAATTATGGATTCTTCTTCATTTCATAAGCTTTCTCTTATTACTATTTCCATCTTCAGATCTCAATTATGAGACACAGCTGTACACAGGTCGTTTTAGAGTATCTTAGGCGTATGTATCTGTAGTTTATTAACTTGGCTTCGATTTAGCTTATCTGATTTTTCAAGAGAGTATGAAATGAAAAAGAATACATAAATAAAGCAATTTATATCAATTTATAGGAAACACTTTAATTATGTGTACATTATATTTGTTAGTTTTTGCATTTCTATACATGATGCCCGTATAGGGTAGTCCAACCCTAATTGTACTAAAAAATTTGGAAATTTGGAAGTTAGCTTTCTTTTATAATGGAAACCTTCATTGGAGGAGTTAAACAAATTTCGATATTTTAGATTGTTATAAATACATAGTTTATTTTGAAATGATATAGTTACTTTTCTTAAATTTGAAAGAAAATTCCATAATTTCAAAAGAATTATCATTTACATTACCTGGCTTTTAGGAGATATTCTCTGGCAACACTATTATCGACTAGTGCATACTGTGAAGCAGATTTTTGCCAAGTGGCCAGTGCATCGCTCAGAGCAGCTAGTCTTTCTAATCTTGCCCATCCTGCATCACCTTCTTCTAAGCACGAGCACATTGGCATCCACAGTAAAGACTTGAGGTGCTCCACTCGTACACTGCTACTCCGGCTTGTTTCGCTACTTCGTGCAGTCCTGTCGTGTTAGTAATCAAACAAGAGGAGCGTTGACTTATCATATTGTATTAGGAAAAAAAACGTATGATATTTCAATGTTAAAATATAAAATTGCGAGGATATTTTCCACAACTAGAAGGCTATAGTATTGCACATTTTTCACTTTCACAAAGTGACTATAATACGATTATAATCAATTTAAATCAAAAATGGCAATAATTGTTACTATAATTGATGCTGATACAATTTGGATTATACATATAAATTCTTGGAAATAAATGATTATTTACGCTACACTATAAACGCTATTTTTATGAAACCTTTTAGGATAATTAAGACGTTTTTATCTTTATATTTACAAGGATGTGATGCAATGTTAATTATTATTGGTTTATATCCTCTCTTCCCCCCGCTCGCTCTACTCACCGGTAATAGAATAGGTTATAGGTTAAGTATATAAGTTTGTTGAAAGATTAGTCTTACCCGAGCAAAGAGAATTCTTCACCATTAGAACTTGATTCCGACGTGTCACAGAGTCTCAGGGAAGACATAAAATATCGAAGAGGTTGTTTTCTGATCATAGCAACTTTCTCTTTTGACACCATTCTCGTCTTGGATTTCAATTCTTCTTTTATGACTTAAAACAAAGTTACTTCTACTGAATTAGTGAAATTGTAAATATAGTTTCGTATCTAAGTAGCTAGGTTTTAATGTAAGTTTTATTTGAGTAGTAGTATTAAAGTATTATTAGTAGCATTTAAGTAGTATAGAAGTATAGTTTAAGAAGTATTATTTAAGTAGTATTTTAAGTAAGTTAATAAAAATGGGCTTGGAAGGCAATTTTTTAACAGGCTGTTTCAAAATGCTCGGATAAGTAACATTTACTTATTTCAGTTTTTCCTAGGGTGTTTTGTTAAAATGAGTAGTTAGTTAGTTTTGAAACTGACTTAAATGATATCTATTCCGCTGTAACTGTTAAAAATTGAAAATTATCAATATTTTTAACAGCTTTCAGCTTATTTATAACTTAGCCCTGTTTTAGGGTACAAACACAGTGGAGCCTAACTGGTCGCCTACTCGCATACTCGTTGACAGGCCGGAAAAAATGACCTGTGCTTCTTTATGGCGCCTAGCTGGTTACCTGGTTGAGTGCTGTAAGCATAGCTGCAAGCTTGAAGAATTCCTACCAACCAGGCTCCAATGTGTTCGTACCGCTACATGCTAGGTAACCAGCTAGGTAACATGCGACCTGCCCTGCTACCAACCAGGCTCCACTGTGTTCGTACCCTTACTCTGGTAGACAGAGACAGCTTATAATAACTATACTTAGAAAGTCAGCTATTAATACATAATATAATTATAAAAGCTTAGTTATTTAAATTGATAGGAAAAATGAATTATTAAATGAATAATTTGAAAGACTACCTTTTGGCAAGTTGAATGATTGTTTTGGTGAAACCTTTCCCAGTAAATATGCCACCATATAAAAAACCGATGGAATGTAAGGCGGTGTACATGTCATCGTCTGAAACATTGCTTTGTAGACTACTGTCCTTGGATCTTTATGGAGCCTCAGGAGGAACATAAGTCTTCTAGAACATAATATCCAGCAATGTCAATCCATTGTAAATATGTGATGTTAGATTCAATGGGATTCCAGATAAGCAACCTCTGCGTCTGCGAAACTAATGAACTAGGGTTCTGAATCAATTTCTTGGCTCAAGCAAAACTTATTATTATGTCCTGTAATCTGAATTAGGAATTCCACCGGGTCGAGGGTTGTAACATGAAAAGCAATTTGTTTACTGATTTTGGAAGTATGACCAAAATGCTTTTAAAACCTTGGTAAATATACCTGGCCCGTTATGTTCTTAACCATCTTGCGGGAAGATAGAGTTTAAGTTTAAAGTAAGGCTTTAAGCATTCTACTTGCTCAAGGAATACACACTATATGAGACGTTAAGCTCGTTTATTTATTTAATTTTTATGTGTGTGTGTGTGTGTGTGTAAACTATTGATAATTCCTCACTGGTACTTTGTAGAATGGTGTTGCCGTAGGTATGTCCAAGTCTTCTTCATTCTGTAGACAGCTGTTGCTTGAAGCCCCAGTAGAATACTTCTTGCTGATTGCATGTTGTGAAGTCCGTGTAATTTATTCACCACGTTTATAAACCTAGCCATTAAACGAGCCCGTGTCTAATAACAGATAATACATAGGAGTCACTAAGAGTTTGGAATACAATTAATGGTACAATTTCCATGTTACCACTTTAATATTAATATGGTTAACGTTTATTACTGTTACGAATTAATCATCGCATTACGAAGAAATTAGGCATGACTGTTTTACTATACTAGGAGCGGAAAAAATTATCTTATGGTTTGTTCAAATCAAAATAGTTCATATATAAGAAAAAATCATCTACCTACTGAAAACATTTATAAGTATGTGTATATTTCTTTATTAGAGTGAGTAGAGTGAAAAAGACAGATCTGGCACAGGGCTAATGAGTAACCTTTTGGTGACGGGTACCCCACCCCCACTCTGACCCCCGTTAAACCCGCAATACCTGTCAGGGTGTCAATTCTAGTCTACAATTCTGGGTCTACTAGTTGACATACCAATAATTGACACCCTGTCTAATAGTTGACATACCAATAATACACCCTGACCGGTGTTTCGGGTTTAGCGGAGGTCAGAGTGGGGTACCCGTCACCAAAAGGTTACTCATTAGCCCAGTGCCAGATCTTTTTTTCACCCTTCTAGAGTGAATTCTATCTACTACACGCCTTTTCTCGTAATGATTAATCAGTAGCAGCCATGTTAACCAAAGTGATGTTGATGTCAGTCAACTTTTTTGACAGTCTATACTCTTTAATTTTTAACACTCAGATTGGCTGACCTATTTGAGGAACAAAATAAAGCCACTAGGCCGTGTGGAGTCAGTGACATTTTTATTAGCCTAGTTGGGCCAACCTTTTCGAATTCAAAATACAGTGCTCTAATTGGCTCCCCTCCACATTTCTTCAATTTTCCCGAGCAGCCAAAAGTTAATACTATTTGTAAAAGGAGTATAAACTACTTCAAATAACCAAAACTCGTAATTCTACAGAAGCTCATTTTTAGTTTAAATATCATGTACTAAATACAAAATACATATATTTACTAACTACTTAATGTCTACCTTTACATCTTCAACTTGAACAATTTCTGTAGCAACCAGGTTCATCATTCTGTTAGAGAAAGCTATGATAGCTGCAACATTAGGTGTATTTTTTGATGATTTTTCTTGAACCAATGTCACCAGATCAGAGGCCCTCATCTAAAACTTCAATACGGCAAAATCAGGGACAAATCATAATTAGTAAAGCCTGCGTCCTGCGTATATAGAGACGTTTAGTTGCGTACTCGAGAAATCCATATACATTTTTGATAAGAGAAAAATCCGCAAATTTTATTTTTTCTAAACGCTGGGTAAATTTTTCACTACATTTTCCCCTCATCTTACTCATACAAATAACACTAGGGGGCAAGACACCTATAGGGAGGGTGGGGGGGGGGCATGACAGAAAAATAACAACGGTTTGAGAAATTAACAAAACTTAAGGGATCCGTTCAAAGATTTTTTTTTTACAAGTGTTATAGACAAATGTGAGTTTATAGACTTTACGAGTTCATTTCGACTCACAGAGCTCTATATTCTTCTGCTGATGATGGCGTATCGTATAGCCGAAAACGGTTCAGTGACCTCAGATCGGGATCGGGCAAGTACTAACGGTAAATACCTCTTCATATCTGATATTCATATATGTATAGATTAAGGTATATTTAAGTAAACTGTGAACATTACCTTTAGAAAGAGATCACGCTCTATTAAGGTCAACTCATAGGCTATAACATTAGAATCAAACTCCCAAATCTTCAAGTCGATGTCCATCCTAAGACTCCTCTTTAATGCGAACATAGGATTCGTACTGTTCCTGGAAGAATAGCCTACTCCCATTACTCACTACGTAAAACATCATTAGGTTTGTGTCACTATAATCAATTCATATTTCACAATAATTATATAGTTCACTACTAGCTGGATAGCCATGCTTGGCTATGGAGTAAGGTTTTTTTTATGTATTTTTTAAAAATTGATAGTTTTATAATCTATCGTCAAAAATATTAATATTCATTTGTCCTCCATCTTGAATTTAAACAGTAGATTAACAAATCCTTTTACAGGAAAAAATTATGTCATAAGACATTACTTATTTCCAAATTTCAAGGGCCCAGATCAAGTGGTTCTCAAGATATTAAAATTTCATAGATTATTTTTGTGTGACACACTTTTAACTAAGTAAAGGGCTGATATTTTAAATTAAAAAGTAAAATTGCAAAACCTCTTTATAAAATATTTTTATTTCATAAAATGTAATTAATTTCCAACTTTTGAGGTCCTAGATCAATTGGTTCCCAAGATATAATAATTTTAAATATTAATTAAGGGTTTCCGCCATTTTGAATTAAAATGGTGGATCACGAAAAAACTTGCAAATTGAACTTCTATCTAAATCTATAAAGGAATTACTAAATTAAGTTTGGCTATTCTATAGCGTTAACCATTTCTGAGAAATGGTGATGAATACAGTATTAAGGGGACTTAGCGACTTAGCTATTTGGTCCTCGACTAAATAGTTTGAGAAATATAGCAACTATAAAAATTAATAGAAAATGACCGTCATCTTGAATAAAAATGGCGAATCAAAAAATGTCCTAGGGTCTAAATGATTAAAGCAAGCTTTGTAGCAAAATTCGTGATTTTAAAATTAACAGTTTTCGAGAGGTACTAATATGTGATTAGGTCCGCCATCTTGAAAATGAGAGAGTATTTGGGGAGGAAACTATGCTAGTATTTTTACCAGGGGTACGAAAAATAAGAGTGCTAAATTTGGTTCAGATACCTCAAAAAATTAAAGAGCCAATAAAGAACATGCAAACACAGTCAGATTGACTTATAATATATATATATATATATACNAATGGTGGATCACAAAAAACCTTGCAAATTGAACTTCTATCTAAATCTATAAAGGAATTACTAAATTAAGTTTGGCTATTCTATAGCGTTAACCATTTCTGAGAAATGGTGATGAATACAGTATTAAGGGGACTTAGCGACTTAGCTATTTGGTCCTCGACTAAATAGTTTGAGAAATATAGCAACTATAAAAATTAATAGAAAATGACCGTCATCTTGAATAAAAATGGCGAATCAAAAAATGTCCTAGGGTCTAAATGATTAAAGCAAGCTTTTTTTTTTTTTTTCAGCAAAATTCGTGATTTTAAAATTAACAGTTTTCGAGAGGTACTAATATGTGATTAATTCCGCCATCTTGAAAATGAGTGAGTATTTGGGGAGGACATATACAACGAGAGGACAACGGAGGACAACGGGAGGACATATACAAAGATATAGATTTCGAATTTTAAAGTTAGTTTGAAAAACCTAAGTATTCAAACAATAATAAATAGATGATTTTTTTTTAATAATTAAAATATATTTTAGTGTAGTTATGTATTTGAGCATTGATTTCGGAGAGTTTTTGCGCGTATTATCACATTTTCAAACATTTTCTCGTATGACGTATAATGTGCTAGTATATTCATACTACCAAAATTTTCCACCAAAATATACTGGTAAAAGTAATCATTTTAAACATCGATGAAATTTTGAAATGTTGTGAAATTTACATTGGTATAATAGATTTTATTTTATTAACACAAGAAAATTATATCTTAAAAATAGTAAGTAGACAAAAGTTTTTGAAATGTAATTCGACATAAAAACATTAGCAAAGATAAAAGAAATAAAACTGATTGCTTACAAGTTTTTGTGACACCCTCATCCATCAATTCTTCACTTAAACTGAAAAATTATAACAATATTAGTTCTCGTAGTGGTTGCACTGTATTTCTTAATAATGCTTTTAGCAGTTATCATGAATGATAAATTTGAAAAAAAAAAATTGTAAAATGAATGTTATGTCTTACTTTGGAGAACTTTTCTTCTTTCTGAACTTCCACAGACTCCCTTTCTTCTTATCTAAATAAAATAAATTTTAATAGGCTTTTTAATTTTCAAAAGGCTTGTTCGTGTAAGAGAGTAGCAGTTAATGTCATATGATAGATGGGGAGGTATTATATATATGTTGAACAAACGAAAAAAATGAGGTATTTAGGACCGCAGCAGCGTTCCGCCCCGCCAAGTCAAAAAGTCAAAATTTCACAAAAGCTGCCAGTGTATATATATTTAGGAACGCAGCAGCGTTCCGCCCCGCCAAGTCAAAAAGTCAAAATTTCACAAAAGCTGCCAGTGTATATATACTGTAGGTAACAAACTAGGGTTTTTGAGGGTCTGCAGCGTGAAATACGTACAAGCTACCTAAATAATATCTTTGAAGACCGTGTCCTGTAGATCAAAAATAAAAAAAATTTGTCAAAATCGGTCAAGTAGAAAGTAGAGAAAAATAGGTTTGAAAATGGTAGTTTTGATGACTTCTTCTTATTCTTATTCTTCCTTCATTTTATGTTGACGCACCTACAGCCTAATCTACTGAACCGATTTTAATGAATGAGGGCTTTTTGGATTCGTCTAGAACCCTAGTGCATTCCTAGATCAAA
>KZ652023.1:239910-260411 GCA_001010745.2 Gerris buenoi
AAGTCAAAATTTCACAAAAGCTGCCAGTGTATATATACTGTAGGTGACAAACTAGGGTTTTTGAGGGTCTGCAGCGTGAAATACGTACAAGCTACCTAAATAATATCTTTGAAGACCGTGTCCTGTAGATCAAAAAAAAAAAAAAAAGGTCAAAATCGGCCAAGTAGAAGTAGAGAAAAATAGGTTTGAAAATGGTAGTTTTGATGACTTTTTCTTATTCTTCCTTCATTTTATGTTGACGCGCCTACAGCCTAAACTACTGAACCGATTTTATTGAATGAGGGCTTTTTGGATTCATCTGAGATTCATTTTGATTCATCATCATCAGAGCTATCTCATCAAAAAATGAGATAGCTCATTCCTACGCTGAACGCGGAGCGAGAAACCAAGCTAGCGAGCAGTCATATTAACGTTGATCCACCTACAGTGAGGTGGGCTCTAAACAGTTTAGATTTAGAGAATCATTCATAGGAACCAACCGTACAAAAAGGCATGAAATCTGACCAAAAACCACGTGTGTGGTAAAAAAAAAAAAACACCCCGCCAAGTCTGTGGTCCAAAAAAGTTGTGAAATCAACTTTCTGTCCCGCCAAGTGATGTTGGCACTTTCTCCTGACCCATCACTAACAACATAAATACTTTTCAGCTTCTTCTCCTTGGCGGTGTGCCTGCAGTACTACCTACCCAATGTTAACTGGTTGTACTCCAGGCATCCTCTGCAAAGAAAGTAGTAGTTGCATGGGGTCATTCCTTGAAAGCTTAATAATTTGTATATTACTTATTTATTTTTTAAATAAAGGGAAGATTTACAGCAATGATCATTGTGGCATCGAGAAGAGCCTTTAACAACACTTTAAAAGGCTATCCTCTCTAATATGTGCCTGCATATTGTTAGTACTAGTTATCTAGAACTAAGACTATGAGGTGAACAACTATCTTTCCACACAAACCTCATGTGGCAAATGTGAAGGTGAAACAAGAAATTGGGTTGGTATTTGAAGAACATAAACATTCCAGTTTCAGGAAATGGCAGGGCACACCGGCAAGGAGAAGGAGCTGAAAAGTATTTATGTTGTTAGTGATGGGTCAGGAGAAAGTGCCAACATCACTTGGCGGGACAGAAAGTTGATTTCACAATCTTTTTTGGACCACAGACTTGGTGGGGTGTTTTTTTTTTACCACACAAGTGGTTTTTGGTCAGATTCCATTGTGTGGCACACAGCTCCTAATAGAATAATTGTCATATGATTATAAAATAATAGGTCCCTATTAGATATTGAAAGTGTCAAAGTTAGGACCTGCTTTGATCTACAGTGGTATTAAATTTATTTTTATTCAATATTTAAATGTGCGTGGACGGTTAAATTTAATATATTTCGTAGTAGGTACTGTGGGCAGTAGCCCACAGTAGCTACTTCGACGAACCGTCAATTTCTGTGTCTTTAAAAACAGTTGTATTTTTAATAATAAAGGTGTTTATAACAAAATGTTTGTCCGCAAGTAGAAGAGTAAGCAATGAGCGTAAGGTTGAAATTAATATGATGAAAAAAATAGCTTATTTTTAACATATAACTTTCATTAAAATAGGACAAGTTTAAGATCTTGTTCGCTAATATGTGAACGAGAAAAAAAGGTTTTCTGATGTCTGACACAGATTTCTATTTTTTGAATTTGGAGACATTAATAAAATTTCGTTCTTCAGAATTATCTCAATTCTCAATGCATTCGTAAGCCTTCGGTAATTCGGTAATCTAGGAAACAATTTTGCAATTTGCGAAATTGCACAAATAAAATAGCGCTAGTTAATTAAATAGATTTACATCGAGAGCATACTATCACCTCATTGAACAGACTTGTTTAATAATTAATATTAGTTAATTTTTATTTAAATCTCGTGTTAAATTTTAAACAGAACTTACTAGGCTACACAATTTGTGAGAGACACCAAGGGATGTGCTAATAAGAACTTACTAGATTTTTGATTCTGAAACTCGTTTAATAGGTGGAGATGATTGATGATGTCGTTGTATACACACTTTGCTGATCTTGGACGGTACCAGTAATCTTTCGTCCAAAATAATATGGGAGGACTGAAATCAGCATTGAAAAGTATTATTCATGTAATTAATAAAGTAAATTTTAAAGAAAATTTACAAAGATTTTTTAATTACATTTCTTGGAGAAACTATAGTATACTTACTCGGAAGTGGTGTTTAGTTTGTTGGTGGCAGGTAAGGCGTGAGTTGAGTCTCTGTCTACATATAAAGCTTCGCATGATGTAGTCGACGTTAGCTCTCTTTTACTTAAGCAGAGTCTAAATTCTTCGTTTTTTGGCCTTCTTAACTGTACTTCTGACATAACTTCTTTGGCCTATAATAATAATCAGATTAACATATAAGTTAAGTTAATTATGATAATAAAAAGTGTAAACAAGTAGAATCATTATTACACTATATTTTATTAACCTGTAGTGTATAAGCCTGAGGTTTCGGCAGTGCCCAAGGACCCAAACCGAATAAAAGATGAGGTAAAGGCATTATTCCATATCGTCTATGATGTTTCGTTGGCCTTTCAAAATTAGTCATAGGCGCATCTTCAAAGTTAAACTTGTAATCCTCGAAAGCAGAACCTGGAACCTGCAATAAGCAACTTACAATTGTTTTTCATACCAGTACAAAAAATTATCTATATCATCTATATAAATTAAGTCATGCTACAAGTAAAATTCCTTAACTACTGATTTTATTTAGCTCTAACGATTGTTATGTAAGAACAGTGGAGTTTTGCGAGCTCTTTTATTCTACAAAAGATAATTCTATCGAAATCTTTCCAGCGACCTGTAGATTCATGATGAATTGATAGCAAACCTCTTCTATTGATGCACGAAGGGCGATCAAAAAATATAGAGAAGCCTTTCTCTGTCAATTGAGTATAGGGGAAATGTTCCTCTGTCTAGTTGCCTCAAAAAGAGTGTGCCCTATTCTGTTCCGCGACGCATTATAAAGTTCCTCACCCGCGAGAAGGTCAAACCGACCGAAATTCATCACGAACTTCAGTGTCAGTTCAGGATAAATAGCCTCTCATGGCCTAGAGGATAAAATTTTGGAGCTCAAAGCGATCCCCGGCTGCCACACGCCAGCCTCACTGATCAAAACATCCGACGTGTTCCTTAAATCGGCGGATGACGTGATGGAAACGGTTTTTTTTGGACTGGATGATAGATTTCTTGAACGAACGCAGATGGAAATGTACTTGAATATGCTTAAACATCCACCCTAATTCTCTAACTTTATGCTGCTCGCTCCTTATGTCATCGCTTAGTGGCCATTATATGAGACCGACGACCAAGTTAAAGAATGCTTACGCAACGTCATATCTGCCCTCGTTCATTCACAACAAAAATTTAACTAAACGTCGAAAAAATTGTCTCTGAAAGACAATATAGAAATTGTTGTCAGTTGTCATTAGTTTTGAATTTTTTAAAAATAAATGATCGAAAAAGGCTCATTTATATTTTATAGATCATGATTTTATGGATCTCTTTACTCAAAACGAAAAAAGTGGCAAAGCTTGCTTCGTATCACAAGTATCAATCAGCTTTGTTTCATTTCGCATGAATCACTTTAGTTTACGCATGAAGAGCAGATTTTAAGTCCCCTGTGTAAAATTAGAAAGTTTATTAGCAAGGTTGAGAATGGCTTTGTTTTAATACGTAAACGTAACAACATTAAATAATTGATATTATTAAGAATAAATACTTTCTATATAGTTATTCAAACAAATAATGGCAATTTTATACCTTAGATGGACATCGTTGCGAGGTTCCAGGAAGATAAAGTCCCATGTTACAGTTCTCGGCCACTCCGTACCCGAACCTGTTGACTAGGCAACAGTCCATTCTTCCGGTGCTGCAGCACACCAACATTGACCGACATCTTCCCACAATTCTTCTTAAACAATATAATAGGATACGACAGCAATGCACTACAGGCTTTTGCCATTTAAGTACACGGCTATTTAGCCTTTATTCTTTTACTAAATTTCAATATGTTTAAGTAGTTGTTTGGGTTTTAAAGACTAAAAGTACTAGAATACTGCAGCCAAATGATAGCAGCAAATATAGTTTATCATAGTTAAACAATATGGTTAAATGTCGTATCTTTCTAGCAAAATCTATGGATACTGCATTGGAACATTAATGAAATGGAAGATATACTATAATAATTTAATAGTAAAAATATGTAATTTCCTAAGATATTACTTTTAAATATCTTTTGACAATTACATAAAACGTTTTTCATTATGAACGACCATTTTAAGTTAAGATGAAAATGTAAGCAATCATAGGAATGTATATTTGAAGAAATAATCGGTATTGTGTTTTAAAATAATTACACTAAGGGAATTGTTAACAAGATTAAGGCTAATACCTAGTTTTGCTGTGACTTGATCTTAAAGAATGCGAGGAAAACGTCGATTGTTTCAAACAGCAGTTTATTTCATTTGATGCTGGTTTAGGCTCCTCGCTTCTGAGGGCGTCACCGTATGTTGCTTTATACTGATAAACCAACTGATCCTAAAGAATAGATTCATTTGGTAATTAAACTGTAAAACATCCAATTAACAAACAGATTGTTTTCTATCTTTAATTTTAAAATGATTTATCCCTAACTGTGGTAGGTCATTCAAAAGCAAATGTGATTTATAGATATCCGGGTCTAATAAATGATTTCTTTTATTAAAATTCCTGTGTTACCTTTGGAAGATATGGCAAGGCACATAAGGTTGATTTGCAACGAGGTTTACAATATTGAGTTGACGATGATGTCGAAGAGCCAACAGATGTTTCGGACTGAGTTGAATTTCTATCTTCAGGACACAAAAATTTTACTCTCTCCATCCATAAGTTCCACAGCATCTACAGTAGTGTATACAATGACGATAAAAGGACCATCAGTTAAGGTTCAACATTTGTTGGATATTGCATATAAATATAGAGATTATGATAATTGCTAAACCGTTTACCTGTCTACTTTGAGTAGCTGCCAATTCGAAGTAAAGCACTTGATTATTGCAAAAATGAGCTTTAAGAGTGTTTCTCGTTCTTCGCCTGAAGACAGAAATGTTAACACATTCGACTGGGAATAAAGATATGAGTTCTAGGCTCTCTATTTCGGGATCCACGCTGCTTGTCACAACTGTTTCTCCCCCGATCAAACAATCTGCCGCTAAAATAAGCTTGCTGGGAGTCAATCCTGTACACATAAGGAAAAAGGTGGTTAGATCCTGAGATGCATGGCTGGTACTACATGGCTTGGTAATACATACTGCTTCCATAAATACCTTGTGTACATAACCTGCCAGGATGCACCAGAAAACTATATTCAAATGAGCAGCATTAGTTTATGAGATTTAAACTATTTGAAGAAATTAATTTGTAGGCATCCTGTAGGGAAAACAATGTTTTGTTTGGCATAAATTAGTAGTGCTAGTTGCTTATGCAGCAGTAAATTTTCTCTACCTTTTATTCATCCGCCAGCTTGGTCATTTAGATTTTTTAGTTTTAAAAGTCAGCCCTGCTTTAGTATTTGTGTGCAACAGATCTTAAACAATTTGGAAAAATAAAACAAAACTACATTTTTATCTATTGAGTAAAAAAGTAATTTACTTTACCTATGTGCACCTGTCTGAGTCCCATACCCTCTCTAGTTGTTTGGGCAAAAGGACTTTCGACGAGTACCATATCCTCGAAATCAGCGTATTCAGAAAAGAGCAGTTTCTGTATCCTATTGCTTGAAGTCATTCTAAGTTACTTATACATCTTTCACAATATAACTTCTTCCCTTTTCTCCGAAAACTCTTGTAATTATACGAAATTTCCTCCTTCATTCAGCACATAGTCATTTTTTTCACAAAATACTTTGTTTTTATTTTGCTTTATTTTTATTTAAAGAAACGTCATTTATTAACTACTGTGTATGCGTTTTTCTATCTGTCCACCTATTAATTCTTGTGGATTATATTATTCATACATGATTTCTATCATGAATTGGCATGCTAGGATTAATTTATGCAATAATATATTGATTTATTATATTTTAGAGACATATGTGTCAAATCTAACTAGTGTTGTTATTATTACATTTAATCACGAATTTAAAGTTAAGCATACACAAGGCCTGACAGTTTTGACTAAAAGTCCGTCTGAAGGCCTGCCACCTAAGCCCTGTACATGTTCAGGCCGCCTGAATAGTCTCGAAATCGGTCGGGCGACATCGGATCCAGTGTAGGCACTCTGGTCGTGAGTCGTCGGATCAGATTATAGGCCGATGTCGGGTCGGGAGAATTACGGATCCATTGTAGGTGTAGCCTTAGGCGGCAGGACTTCAGACCGACTGTCCAGTCTAAACTGTCTGGCCTATTTTATCATTTGTCCGGCTTAAGACTTTTTTTCGACAGTGATTTAGGTTTAATTTATATTGGTAAATTCATCTACTTATGAATCTCAGGTACTTTTATAGAAAAGGGCCCCCTTTTTGTTTTTTATACAAAAGAGTTGATATCCCTTAGTCTAACTACCTATTAAGACAAAGGGATATTTCGTCCAATATGCTTTGGGACAAAGGAATAGAAGTTGTAAGAAACTATATTAGATTAAAAAGTAAGTGGGGGAGGGGGGGGGGCCTTTTCTATCAAAGTGTCTGAGTCTTATTTGTGCTCTACACATAAAGCATACAATTAACCTAAATTTCGTGCATTTTATATACCTTAAAATTTATTCTTAAGGATATTGGTTTGATAATAAAATGAACAAGCCCTTTTTTTTAAATATTCGTTAGGTTCATAAGATAATCTTCGTCGATTAGGTTAGGTCTTTGATAGAGATAGAGTGCTAAGATAGATTTACTAGACTTAATTTATTATAGACCTATGCCTCAATAGTGTTATGGAGTATATCCGAATAAAAAACTGTACAAATCAAAAATCAAATTGTTTACAATTTAAGATCAAACGGACAGCATGTATAGGAATGTCTGGTGCAATGTGCACGTGCCCAACTGCAGCTCTTCAAGCTTTGCTAAATATAACCTCTTAAAATACGTATAAGAAGAGAGGATAGCAAAAAGTCTTTTAACAGTGAAGAGGGCATTTGCTTTTAGAATAGGTGATCTAGCTGGACACAAAGATATTTCATAATCTAAAATAATTCCAAGATGACCAGCCTATAATAAAAGATAAAATGCCGAAGACATTAAAATTTGAACGACCATTTGGTGTGAATTTTCCCTTCGAACGAGTGGCACTCCTCAGGGACAGTCCTCGTATACGGATGGATAAAAAAATGGACGGAATAAATTGTGCAAATTAAAACTATTAAAGTAAACCTTAGCAAAAGACTGAAAGGGACTAAAATTTATATTATGTTGGATAGTCTAGCACTTTAAGAGCTCTAAATAGTGTCACTTTTGAGTCTAATAAGCTTGTCATAGAATGCTTTAAAACTCTAAACACACTATACAAAGTAAATCGTTATGTTAAGTTAATGCTAACATATTATTATTGTGGGTACAATACTAGTTTACTTACTTTTACTAGTTTACTCTTACACTGATAAAATGCCCCGGGCTTTAAGCAATCCTAAAGGTTCCTAACCTTTTCAAAAAGAGGACAAAAATTTACCTCTCACTCAGCAATTGAGGCCAATGGCAGACCTCCTTCCTTATTGGACACTGCCCTCACATTTTGGGTAACTGCGAACTGCGAGGCAGCAGCCACAAACGGCTGCTTATGCTTGGTAAGGCATCTTGATACCACCCAACAAAAAGAAGGCAGCTCCAAGATATCCTCAGCTTTGTAAAAAGCCTTAATTGGAGCCTTATGAAAAGTTAATTGGGAAATAGTATAATTCTCAATAGACCTCTATAGGTGTTGGTTGCAGTGATGAGAGGCATGTGTGTGTATGCCTTATCGATTCCATAAAGTATCATTTGATTATTTTATTTGGAAATTAACCTCTGTGTGTTATTAACTTTAATTTTGTGAATTGTATAATTGCTTTATTATTTATAATTCATGTAATGTTTTAATTTAAAAGCTGTTCAAAATAAGATCAAAATATGATTATACCAAATATGCTGTAGGATAAAAAAAAATTGGAATTACAAATTTTATAAAAAAAACAAAAAAATGTATTACTAAAATTATTTGAAAATTTCACAGAATAAGTATAAATAATAATATTATTGGTATTACTGCATAGACGTTGAGTAGAATAAAAAGAAGAGTAGGAATNAAGCATACACAAGGCCTGACAGTTTTGACTAAAAGTCCGTCTGAAGGCCTGCCACCTAAGCCCTGTACATGTTCAGGCCGCCTGAATAGTCTCGAAATCGGTCGGGCGACATCGGATCCAGTGTAGGCACTCTGGTCGTGAGTCGTCGGATCAGATTATAGGCCGATGTCGGGTCGGGAGAATTACGGATCCATTGTAGGTGTAGCCTTAGGCGGCAGGACTTCAGACCGACTGTCCAGTCTAAACTGTCTGGCCTATTTTATCATTTGTCCGGCTTAAGACTTTTTTTCGACAGTGATTTAGGTTTAATTTATATTGGTAAATTCATCTACTTATGAATCTCAGGTACTTTTATAGAAAAGGGCCCCCTTTTTGTTTTTTATACAAAAGAGTTGATATCCCTTAGTCTAACTACCTATTAAGACAAAGGGATATTTCGTCCAATATGCTTTGGGACAAAGGAATAGAAGTTGTAAGAAACTATATTAGATTAAAAAGTAAGTGGGGGAGGGGGGGGGGCCTTTTCTATCAAAGTGTCTGAGTCTTATTTGTGCTCTACACATAAAGCATACAATTAACCTAAATTTCGTGCATTTTATATACCTTAAAATTTATTCTTAAGGATATTGGTTTGATAATAAAATGAACAAGCCCTTTTTTTTAAATATTCGTTAGGTTCATAAGATAATCTTCGTCGATTAGGTTAGGTCTTTGATAGAGATAGAGTGCTAAGATAGATTTACTAGACTTAATTTATTATAGACCTATGCCTCAATAGTGTTATGGAGTATATCCGAATAAAAAACTGTACAAATCAAAAATCAAATTGTTTACAATTTAAGATCAAACGGACAGCATGTATAGGAATGTCTGGTGCAATGTGCACGTGCCCAACTGCAGCTCTTCAAGCTTTGCTAAATATAACCTCTTAAAATACGTATAAGAAGAGAGGATAGCAAAAAGTCTTTTAACAGTGAAGAGGGCATTTGCTTTTAGAATAGGTGATCTAGCTGGACACAAAGATATTTCATAATCTAAAATAATTCCAAGATGACCAGCCTATAATAAAAGATAAAATGCCGAAGACATTAAAATTTGAACGACCATTTGGTGTGAATTTTCCCTTCGAACGAGTGGCACTCCTCAGGGACAGTCCTCGTATACGGATGGATAAAAAAATGGACGGAATAAATTGTGCAAATTAAAACTATTAAAGTAAACCTTAGCAAAAGACTGAAAGGGACTAAAATTTATATTATGTTGGATAGTCTAGCACTTTAAGAGCTCTAAATAGTGTCACTTTTGAGTCTAATAAGCTTGTCATAGAATGCTTTAAAACTCTAAACACACTATACAAAGTAAATCGTTATGTTAAGTTAATGCTAACATATTATTATTGTGGGTACAATACTAGTTTACTTACTTTTACTAGTTTACTCTTACACTGATAAAATGCCCCGGGCTTTAAGCAATCCTAAAGGTTCCTAACCTTTTCAAAAAGAGGACAAAAATTTACCTCTCACTCAGCAATTGAGGCCAATGGCAGACCTCCTTCCTTATTGGACACTGCCCTCACATTTTGGGTAACTGCGAACTGCGAGGCAGCAGCCACAAACGGCTGCTTATGCTTGGTAAGGCATCTTGATACCACCCAACAAAAAGAAGGCAGCTCCAAGATATCCTCAGCTTTGTAAAAAGCCTTAATTGGAGCCTTATGAAAAGTTAATTGGGAAATAGTATAATTCTCAATAGACCTCTATAGGTGTTGGTTGCAGTGATGAGAGGCATGTGTGTGTATGCCTTATCGATTCCATAAAGTATCATTTGATTATTTTATTTGGAAATTAACCTCTGTGTGTTATTAACTTTAATTTTGTGAATTGTATAATTGCTTTATTATTTATAATTCATGTAATGTTTTAATTTAAAAGCTGTTCAAAATAAGATCAAAATATGATTATACCAAATATGCTGTAGGATAAAAAAAAATTGGAATTACAAATTTTATAAAAAAAACAAAAAAATGTATTACTAAAATTATTTGAAAATTTCACAGAATAAGTATAAATAATAATATTATTGGTATTACTGCATAGACGTTGAGTAGAATAAAAAGAAGAGTAGGAATAAATTAAATCGCAATACAATAAATTTCCATGTAGAATTTGTCTGTTGCTTTTGTAATGTATAAAATTTTTAATTTTAAAATGTCCATTTAAACATAATTTAAATTACATATTGTACTTAAAAGAGTAAACGTTTTTATAAATTAATTTCAAATAATGGAAACAATAATACATTATTAACTCTTAAATAAATATTCTTCATTCTTCATAAGGATTAAGATGTTCTTTCCTTAATTAATTTTAATTAGTAATGGGATTTCTAAACTGAACTTTAAGCCTCATGAAGAAGGCTTGTCGATGAAATACTTTCTTGGTGGAGGAACTACATAAAGTGACGTTTTCTTTATAGGGACATGAAATCTTGAAACTCTGTCATAGGCTCCATAAGGTGGGTAATACCAGTTGGAATGCTGATCAGGGTACGTTCTTACAGTAGCTCCGTGGTCTGAATGTCTTCCATGATCATACCCTCCTCCGTTACCTCGGTACCTGGAAACAATTGAAAAATTTAGCTTCTCATTCTTATTCTTCATTTGATAATAAAATTTTCTTTTCTTTTTTTGAGTGGAGAGATTGAGTGAGAGAAAAATGGTGTTAGACGACGTTACGAAAGTTAAAATATAAGACAAAGATAACCATCCTACATTTCAACCGAATTATTCTAGTAATTAGTCTTCCAAATTAGTCTAGTACTTCCTAATAGAACGGGTAAGACGAACCCCTTGTTCGAATCTTGCAATTAGGCCATCTTTTAGGCCCTTTTTACGCCCCGCGGTGGAGAGTTCCAGCTACTTCACCGTCGAGCGCTTCGCCTGGCCGAAGCGAGTATGGTGTGGTCATTAGCATTAGTAAGCTATATAAGCGTGCGTCAAAGCGTGGGGGAAGAGTGCCCCATACGGGGTGTCCCTGGAACCATAGATACAAATTACATCATTATGACATCAATCGGACCCCATCAAAGAGTTGGGGAAGAGTGCCCCATATCCCATATGCGGTGTCCCTCGCCCTGCACCAACCGCGATTCATTGATGCAATTCAGAGTATCATGGCACGGGATCGAACCCACGACCTCGAGTTGCCTCGACTTATTGATAGCGGAGCGAGCGCCTTAAGACCCTCGGTCACGCTGACTCCCTCAACTAAAGTAAGTTAAGGGAGAACAGTTTCAATGACAGTTATTAATAACAACTAGAAATACCAACCTAGAACCAAGTCCAGTATAATCTAGATTAGCAGATTTTGCCAGGTCGTCGTGGTAATACACTGTGGAATCTCCTTTTTCGTTTTTGCTATAAGAATTCGAAAAACCTGATGAAACCTGGCCATGTCTTCGAGCATCGTGTCTTCCTTGAGACCACCCTCTCTCGCCTCCTGTATTCTTTCCGTACCATCCTATAAAATTAAAAATCTCGAGGTTATTCCTCTTAAAAGGTGGATATTCCTCTGAGGTTATTCTAATTAAGTTAAGTTTAATGATTAATATATTATATTTAATATTTAGAGCACTTACGCAGAGTTATAAGTTTAGTCCAAAGACAACTGTTAATTCAACTTTTGGTCTATGACTTTGTTAGTTTACAAATTACTCCAAAAATGATCATTTGGGAATCGGGAAAAGATCATCAGGCAAACTACGTATTTAAAATGTGTTTTTCTTAGGATCTTGGAATTGAAACCTTAAGCTATAAATCTGAAATTTGGTTGAATCTTAAGGCCCCCATATACACGGTCAAAATGTTTGTGCAAACATTTTGACCGTGCATGGGGCTGTTTGATGTTAGCGCAAACATGATGCTTGACGTGTATGGCATAAATTTGCCCGAAATAAGATTTGTACAAACAACTTGCGGAAAATGTTTGATCGTGTATGGGGGCCTTTAAACCTTTTTAATATGAGCTACTCACCTCCATATCCTGCAGCTGTATCATACCCGGCATGTTTCGTATTGTCACCGTAAGGTCTTTCGTTTCTATACCAAGGATGTTCCGGGTAATAATCCTGAGCTGGGTACACAGTCTTCGATGGATAGTAAAGTTCATCCCAGAAGTTTGGTCCTACCAGACTTACAGCATGATTTTCTGATCCTTCAACCTAATAAGGCGTTATAATTTTTTAGCACTATATTATTGTATAATATTAATTATTAGTTAATTATAAATATGATATTAATTTTTATGTCACTAAAATACATATCTATGTGTACTCATGTATTTAGGGTTTCGTAGGTTACCCGCGAAACCCTTCGGTTACCCACGAGGGAGATGTCCCACACTGTCCGTCCCACTTCAAACATATCCGGCGAACCTATCAAGTTAGAGAGTTGAACCAAACACTTTTGTGTTTGGTCAGTTTTTCAAGTCAATTATAAATAAATTAAAAAAAAATAATAATAAAAAATGTACAAATTTCCATAAATCAATCTTTACTGCATGACTTATAAAGGTAGAGTATAACATTCTCTATTCTCTATTGAATGTATCTACATTTTGATTGATAAAAAAATCGGTCCGAGACAACTCAGACAAACTTTCTCATTTACGAGTTCATAATTACTTAGTCTAGTGTTTCCCATTAATTAGTTTTCTTATGTACATTTCATTAAATATATCATAAAAAAAAAACTTCTCCAGGGCGGGGAATCGAATCCGGGCTTTCTCCGTCCGCGTTTTAAGCTATTTTCTCAGGGACTTGACCTTAAACCATCTAGATCTAAATCGTAGATACCATACTATAACATCAAAGTCTAATGTTATGCGTCAACACAACACGATCTCTATATTATGTAATTTCAATGTAATTCCTCTCTTTTGAATAATCTAAGCGTAAATAAACATTTTTGAAAATTACCTGATACAAAGTAAGGTTTAGAAGAACAGCTTGTAGAACCAGTGCTAGTCTTGAGAAGTTACCACTTTTAGATGTAGTGGAATTGGCGTCTTCTGTCTTATTTATTGGAATCATCGTAATTACGAAAACTTCTGTAACAGTTGAAGAATAATTCTTACAAGTTTGCACCTTTGATAACTTTGGATTATTTGTTTTAAGGATCATGCAGGTGAATACAAATTAACAATTAGTTAATTTGTATGGTTATATTTCATGGTTATATTCCACTCCTTTCGGGCATCATCAAACCTAAAGGTATTATAATAAATAATAAGTAGTAGCAAATTATTAATAAAATTACGTACCTACATTAACTTAATAATATAATTAATCCCATCATAAAATTAAAGTGAAACACCTAAAGGTATAAAATATTTAGTTTTTAGTTAAATATAATTAATTTTTTAATTAAGTTATTTAGATAAGAAAATCAGAAAATTTAATTTCGGCTTTGCTTCAGGGATAAAACTGAACCAGTTAAACTAAAAACCATGTTATCTAATCTTTAAAAACCATGTTAACAATTTATTAATTAGTAAATTATTTATTTATAATTTACTATTGCATTTTATTAATGCAATGAAAGTGGTCGAAATAGTTAAAATTAGCTATTGTGTTTCTTAATTACATTCAACTGTTCAATTTTTGCTCTTCGAGTATTCTTGAATGTGTGCAAATCGTAAGTCTTAATTACAAAATCATAATTACAAATAGACAATATAAATACATAATTTATTTATAAATATATATATATAGGCAATTTTAAAGGTAAGAGCCCCCACTTTTTAAAAGTTTGATATTCCTTTGTCCCAAAGCATAGTGGACTGAATAGAATATACCCCTTTGTCTTAATTATTGATAGTTAGACTAAGGGATATAAAAATATACTCTCTTGTACTCCTATAGAGTACCTAATCACTGATAGAAAGCTACAATAATCCCTAATGATATAGGCAATTTTATTTCATTTTATTATTATTATCAGGCAATTTTATTTCATTTTATTATTATTATCAGACAATTTTATTTCATTTTATAATTATTATCTATAATGTATGTTTTATATGTGGTGTCTCTGTAAAAAGCGGCATTTAGAAGACGATCAACTTGGCTGTCAACCAATTTGACAACATTTAACACAGACATTACTTTTTACAAAGTTATCTACACATTCTACAGTTTCTTAAATTTTTTTTTAGTGAGTTTCTTAGGTTTAAAAGGAGTGAAATGAAAATTGTTATACCTCGTTATTATTATGAATTATGTTAAGAAGAGGCTCGCCCAACATGACTTTTTTATTTACTCCAACCTGTGGACCATCATCAAATTTCAACCACCAACCTATCCACAGACGATAAACATTGACTTCAACATGGCATATTGACAACCAAGTTGATCGTCTAAATGCCGCTTTAATACTGATCCTATTCTGAAAACGTTTTAACTGGTAGAAAGCTACACTATTACCGAGTGACAAAGGCTTTCCCCTTCTTGTAAAACGCTCCGTTATGAAGAAAGGGTATCCCAGCTAGTATGAATTATAAATTGAGAACTTTGCCTACCTTTGTATAATAATAGTTCAGTAAGGTTAGTATAATGGTGTATTGCTGAGGAGGTAGTCCAGTGAATGAGAACTGACTGGTTTGCCAATTTTCCATGCTTTTGGTCTTATACAGTTTGTTGTTCCCCCACTTTTCACTTTTCCACCGTCCCACCTCCATGCATGGTTCTTTCAATTCTTCATTACTATCTTGTTCTTCCATTCTGTTTTTAACAACTGGACCTATGACCTTTGCCTTCTTTCAAGATATACCGAGTTTAGTAAAAGGGTTTTCCAATCGGTGCTTATGATTTATAATGGCGTCTCATATGTATTTTGTATTTGAAACCATGTCCTCTCGTTAACATATTAATTATCACTGCTACATGGAACGCTGAAATAAAATCAATGTATTTTATAGATAATTTCTATATTTGCTGCCTATATTGCTGCCTGATAAAAAGGGGTTTCCTAAGAAGTGATCCCTAAAAAGGAAAGATTGGGGCGATTAGAGATCTGTCTTCGTTATTTATAAAACAGTGAAATCACATATAGAATCTGAAAAATATACATTAATGAAACAAAATAAAACTAATTAGGAAATAGAAATTAAGTACCACAATTAAAGCTAACGAAATGCTTAAAGACGATATGGTAAACTAAAAAATTACGTAATTGTAGGCGGATTTAAAATGACATATATTGCATCCCTTTATCACTTTATCATTGCTAACACAATCAACTATTAAGTTAGTTTTGAGAAAAGACGTCTCGGCTCTCCATCATGATCTCTTGATTGAGAACACTGTCAACTTGAATCTTCAAATTCAAAACAATGATAAAAGATAAAGAATTACAATACATAATACGTAAGTTAGTTTTACAATATTTGTTTTATAATTGTGTACCTACAATTATATTTTATATTTTTTTAAAATCGATCTGTATTGTCTGAATTTTAAAATGTGTAGGATTTTTACTTTCTCATGCATGAAGTAAATATATATATTGAGAAAGTGTTGTGATGGCGCAATAATTTGTATGTGAGATTTTGATGGATTTACTCGTTAAGGTCCCCTATGTCCAAAGAAGTAGTAATTTATAATGATTGTCTATAATCGGTTGTCTGTTCAGACAACTGGGACCTTAAAACTATACAGGGGCGTTTTTTATTACATTCGGCATACCTACATGTTCAGAAAAAGCAAAATCTAATTTCTAAATTTAAGGGCGGAACACATAAAAGAAATAGGTATCTCTCAAAAGTTTGGATTAAATAAAATCTATTTTTCAGTCTTTTTGAATACGGATTACCTATAAGTTCTTTCTTAAGTTATTTAGATTTAGATTACCCATAAACGCAAAGGGTATAAAGAGGTCGGGTTCGATCCCCCGCCGGGTAGAGTTATTTGTAGGGTAAATTTTAATTAAATGTTCAATAATGTGACTACGAGAACTCGAAACACGTGTATTCGTAAATGAGAAATTTTACTACAAGAAATATTAGATTTTTTTTTTTTTTTTAATCCAATTGGAACTTCTCGATCAGGGGCTAACAGTGTTTAAGTTGAATGAATTGATTTTACGAATTTCACAAACGAAGGCACTCAGATGATTATCATGAAATTATATTATATTAAGTTAAGTTTTTGTTTATTCGAGTCGCGAAACCTTAGCACATAAAAAAGTAAAGAAGAGCATTCGAAGAAGAGTGGCACTCCCAATCCGATTGACGTATTAATTTTTAGCTTAATATTATAATATTATCAACAAGTAAGACGAGCTTCGCGTAAGTATGTGAGGCGATAATCGTCAGTTTCTGTACGATTAATAGTCCAGTAAAAAATGAAGCTCAATAAATGGCAAAACCTTGCAATTTGTTCGTCCTGCATCGATTTCCATAAAAAATTGGAATTAGGCTTATATATGTTATACGTACTAATTTCATATGGCAACTTTTCAACCCTCATAAATCAACCCTTATTGAAGCTTAAATAAAAATAAAGATTTACCCCAAAAAAATTAATTTCTTGACAGAGTTCTTAAATTAAAAATTTAACTGCCTAAAATATTATCAATTTCATTATTTTGCAAATTTTCATTCCTTAAAAACCACCCCTTACCATTTTTTTCCTGTTTTCCCTCTTAAATGAAAATATGACAAAAGTGTTTATAACAACAATTACTGTTCTCTTAAAGAGCTTTCCAACGACATTCATCATGAAGGGTTTCTACTATTTTGACTTTTGTACCCCGTACTTCCGCCGCGCCGTCTGGATGTTCCCAAAAAGTTGGGGTTAATCTTTTCTAATGTGTCCCATGTGATCCACGAAAAAAAAAAAAAAAAAAAAATCAGCCTAGATATTTTTCCGTAGACAGACTTTTATCATGACAATTCTTCAATTTTAGAATTTTTCGAAAAAAATAGATTTAGTTGTTTAAGCATAGCTCCTTCATTTTTAATGATAAAAAATTCATCTAAAAATTATATTGTAGGGTTTTTTAAGAGCTACAAGGCTATGTAAATGAAATCCCTTTAAATCGATGTAGGACGAAAGAATTGCAAGCCAAAGTGCTTCATTTACTTGGACTATAAGTTAAAATGATTAAGTGTAAAATTCAAATAGTTGCATAATCTTTTTCTACACTTAAAGACCTTTAAATTGATGTATAACATTTCATCGTGACAATTTTTTTTTAGTCGCTGGCTGTATTGGCCGCCATCTTGAAACATTTAGTGTCAAAACTCCAAAAAGTGTACAGTTGTCACAAATGCCGAGATGCACCTGTGTGCCGAATTTCATGTTCCAAGCTATAGTAGTTTACGAATGAATTGGAACATGCCATGGGCAGACATAGAGGCAGAGATATTATAAGGTTCCTTTTCGTACTTCGTAGAGAAACCTAAAAGCTTATAAAATCTATTTTATCAAACAGATATCTGGTCAGAATTGCCATGCTTTATAACACAGTCTCTCCATGGAAGAGGAGAGAAATGAAATAATGATAATGAAGGGGGAAAATAAAATAATGACAATGAAGGAGAGAAATAAAATAATGACAATTAAGGAGAGAAATAAAATAATGATAATAAAGGAGAGAAATAAAATAATGATAATAAAGGAGAGAAATAAAATAATGATAATAAAGGAGAGAAATAAAATAATGATAATGAAGGAGAGAAATAAAATAATGATAATAAAGGAGATACATAAAATAATGATAATGAAGGAGAGAAATAAAATTATAAAATAACTGAGGAGGTTATTTAATACGAATTGCACACCTCATAAGTATCGCCCCTGATGGTCAAAGTTTAGTTATTCACTTTAATATTTTGAAGCATCTGTCCATTTTAACGTTTGAAAAATTTAAATTGCATTTGAGAAACATTGTAAGAAAAGGTTTTTTAAAAAATCAAAACACATCATCTTTATTTGCTAGACAAATGACCAAAACCGTAGAAAAGATACTAGGAATGTAAAGTTACAACGAAGCAATTTCCAGTAACATTTCTTCATCCTTTAACTAAAAAGAAACAATGTGTATTTTCTTTATTGTAGGCACAAAAGTCGCCGATTCACGACAGGTTATTAAAAATGCGTTTGTTGAAAAAGACTTTTCTTTTGAGTCACATTCTGGCCGGTCCTTGGCAGCTTTACGAGACGGCATTGTCGCTTAATAACCATGAAAATCGATATTCCTTTGACCCTATATCCAAAGGTAGCGCGTCAATATTTGTTTCACCTTTAGATAATTTTTTCACGCTAACATCATCATCCAACTATGGATAATTACCGGGTAATAAATAACCTTGCTGTTTAATCATTATAAAGTAAAACAAGTCACACTGTCACACTACCTAATAAATTTAAGTGCATGGTCAATTAAATGCGAAAGTTTTGTAACAATGACTTGGCTGTTTGACCGAAACTTCGGTTCGGACAGTAGATGGTTGTGGCCCATATATGTAAATGCACATGTCCCCATAATACTTTAATCTGTCTACGCTCATTTATTTTTACTAAATTGATACTTTTATTCATGTTTATTAACAAATCAATTTTTACAGATTATAATCAAAGAAGGGAAAATATGATTTATACAATACTGACGCTATTTGTGCGATGAAGCTATGGAATCACGGGAAAAAAATGCCCACATAAGAAAAGCCCAGAAAAAAATGCCCACATAAGAAAAGCACAGAAAAAAATGCCCACGGAAAAAGTACAGTAAAAGTAATTGTGACTAACTTTTTCAGTATTTACTCAACTATTCATTTTTACTTTCTCATATAAAGAGAAAGTATTGTGATGGTGCGGAAATTCGATTTTGAGATTTTGATGGGTTTACACATTTTGAGGTCCCCTGAGTCTAAAAAAGTGGTTTTTAAAAAATGTCTGTCTGTCTGACGTCTGTGCAGACGCCTAGAGCTAAAACTACTGGGCCTATTTTGACGAAATTTTACACACATGTTCTGAAAAGAATTTTAGCTCCGATTTGGGGGGACTTCCCCCCCCCCNAAATTCTCTAAAACGGTTCCGACGATTTTGATTAAACAAATTCTAAGATGTAGTCCTTTTAAATACTAATACTAATCTAACGATATTAGGTGTTTTCCCGGGAAATAGCTTAACACGCGGACGGAGAGAGCCTGGGTTCGATTCCCCGCCCAGGAAAAGTTATTTTTATAATAAATTTTGATGAAATGTTCATTAATAATTAAATGTACATTCAAATCAAATTATAATAACTATATTTACAAGGGGAGACAGACAGAGAAAAATAGACTTCAGCGCCGGGATGTTTCTCTGTGAAGTCTATTTCTCTCTATCTGTCTCCCCTTGTAAATAGTAATTATAATTTGATTTAAATTACAATTTAAACGTTACGTAGTATGAATATTAGTATAGAAAGTTTTTTTTGAGTTGTCTGGGACCGAATTTTTCATTTAAAACATTCATTTGTCCATTTGTCGAACTAATTGCTATAAAATTTCTCGTTGATCAACTACATACTGTTCACTACGCCATCAAAAAATTGGGGGGATTTGAAAAAATTGGAAAAAGCCAGTAATCACAGTTATAAAATGTTTACTAGTTTGCAGTAACTCTCATCTTTTAACTTGCAAAGCAATCTATTCACGCAAAACGTGGTCCAGTCGTAAAATATAAAGGAGAAAATAACCTTCAATTTATGTCTACAACATATATATATATATATATATATTTTTTACGTAGTATGGTTTTCACGCAAATGGGAGTTGTAATATCGGGAAAATCGGTAATTTTTGAAAAAAAAGACCAGTTATGCACCACGACTTAACAAGCGAATTTTCAAAGAAATCTTCGTATTATTGGCTTATGATAATATACGAAAATTTTGGTTTCGAATTTGGTACAAAGGGGTACGGGGTACAAAAGACAAAATAGTGTGTACCCTTCAAGATGCATATCGTTGGAAAGCTCTTCAAAAGTACAGTAATTGTTGTTATGTACACATTTGTGATATTTTCATATAAGAGGGGGGTAAAATGGGAAAACAGGGAAAAATGGTAAGGGGTGGTGTAACGGTAAGAACGTTATATTTTTTTTACAGGAAATATATTTAGTAGGGAAAATAGTATAATACGGTTAATTTGGAATTTGGAATTGT
>KZ652024.1:4572-21894 GCA_001010745.2 Gerris buenoi
CTTTGTCATTCTTTCGCGGGATGCTAAGGGGGAAACAATGGACATTTTTAATAGTTACCATCCTCGACTTCAGTTTACTATTGAGGAGGAGCAGGATTCCAGGATACCGTTTTTGGACATGATGATTCATCGACTTCCTTCTGGTAAACTGATAACTGATTGGTTTCGTAAACCATGTTCTTCGGGTCGGTTGCTTGCTTTTACTTCTGCTCACCCTATGCACCAGAAGATCAATTGTGCGGTGAATCTGATTAAGCGGGTTAAGGTGCTGAGTGACCCTAGTTTTCTAGACAGGAACCGTGTTGTAGTATTTGATTTATTATTAGCCAGCCGGTATCCTAAGGGTCTTATTCATAATCTTTGGCATAAGACTAATATTGTATCGGACAACACGGTCACTAGCCGCGCTCGTCAGGTTGGCGAAGGGTTCTACAGATTGCCTTATGTTCAAGGGTTGAGTGAGGGTGTTAGAGCATGTTTATCTAATGTTACCGGGAAGGAATGCTCTTTCTATTTCAGGCGGAGTATTCGTAGCTTATTTACTCCTTTGAAGGACGCTGTTCCTAAACCTCTCCAGTCCAATATTGTTTATCAGGTTCGGTGTAAGGATTGCAATGATGTTTATATTGGTAATTCAACCTGAACTGAAATCTGATCTGAATCGCGAGCTTACCAGCATTCTCACTCCATTACCAATGGGAAAAAGGTCACAGCCCTAGCTAAACATGCCTAGGAAAGAAAGCACAGCTTTGACCTGGATGACACATCCATATGCGGTAGGGAGACACAGGAAAAGAAGCTTAGATGGATGGAGATGATTCGCATTAAGAGGTCTACTAACTGCTGTAATTTCCGGACTGATATAAATGGGTGTTTAGACAGTTCTTATGCTAACTTGCTCAATGTATNTATTTTTAAACAAAAATAGCCATCTGACATTTCCATTGAAAAAAATGAAATCAGTATAAAGTCACAAATGAAAAACTTTTTTTATATAAAAAGTATGAAGAAAGAATATTATAAAACGTAAAAAAAATGTTGAGAGAAGTGAAAAAAAAAAAAAAAAATCTTATAAAGAAAATATGGGACTCTTGGTACTATGTTAACTGAGCCGAAGCTATGAACTAAAGTAGATGTGGGACAATATATGTTGATAACAACTAACCTGCATATTTTAATGTTCAGATTCAAACTTGTATAATGTTGCAACAGTGGGAAAAATATTTCAGTCGAAGGAATCTACTATTCTCTAGATTTTTTTTCTTTTATACTTTTTATTCCACCACCCCTTAAACTGATTTCTTGGGATTTTCATATTTTCTTCACTCTATTTTCACTTTATTTTTAAGCTCTCTCCCTCCCCCTGTAGAAACAGGTACTGTGAGAAAAGTTAGGGAATTGAAAATAGGATTTTTTTTCTTTTTAGTTTCTTTTCCTGTGAGCATAACTCAAGGAAAGTTGCGAGCAGTGTCTGGAGGCTACTGAGAGTTAGTCATTTCTATTGTTTCTTTGCACTTTTCTAAATTTTTTTTATTATTTTCTTTTCCCATCGTATTTTATTATTATTTCTACTTTTCCCCTCTACTTGTTAAAAGTAAAGTCGAGAGGGAATATTGAGTAAGTTGCAATACTTGGACCCAAGTTTATTTTTTGTTCTATTCTTCAGATTTCTATTTTCCGTATATTTTCTTTAAAAAAAATATTTCTATAAATGCAACCTGATCTAAAAATATAAATTTTCATTCCATTTCAAAATCATTATTTTTGATAAAAAATAAATTTAAAAAAAAAAAAAAAATGTATAACAATCCTTGCCTAGTGATTCTCATCATTAAATTTTTATCTAAACGAACTGAGGAAGATAGACAAAATGTATTTATATTATTTTCTCTACACTAGCTGAGAAATATTTTTACGATTCAATATGACGGGCAATTATATGCGAAATTTTTCATAACAATATCTCTGAAATCAGTGCACTAGTAATTTGAAATTTTGAATTTAGCTTCCTTTTTTAACATCTTTATTGAAGGGGTGGTAAATTCATATTGTACGTGACAGGCCGAGATTTAGAGCCACCTCTAACTACCTCTACTAATCAGTGATGTAGTTGGGGGCCCCCCACAGGAACATTTATGTTCGATTTTTATTAAACTCTAAGGGGCCCTCATCGGCATAAAGATAGTACTTTCAAGTTACAAAATGTTTTAGATTTGGGGGCCTGCCCGCAATGCTAGCTCAGTGGAGTCTATCTATATAGTAACACTACTGCCTCTACTACGCCCCCCCCCTCCCTATCCACCCTTTAGGAAATTTCTCATACACGTACAATATGAATTTGCCGAAGTGTTTCTGATCAACCAAATTCAAATGGCGGCCATATGTATAATTATAGGCATAATTATAAGAGGACAAACCTATGTTTTTCGTGGAGACTAAACATTATTAATATTTAATAAATAGCTTGGTTTTCCGGTGAAATCCATTTCCCAAAGAGTGTTTAGTGTACTGGAAAACAGTTGAAAATTTATTTTTTTACTGGTTACAGTCATAATATTTTTAATAAAGTAAATTCTTTAAAAATAAATTCAGCCTTACTTGAGAAATCATATCAATAATCCTGACTGCAGATATATCACTATCACTACGGTTACTTACAAATTAATAATTATGTTAGGAATTTACAACATCGAAAAATTAACATTAAACATTAAAAATCAAACCCTAATATAACTGTGTACTTATATTATAATATACGTAGGTAGGCTTAAAAGTAATACACACATGCTCGTAGAACGCGAACGAAATGGCCTTCAGAAGTGCGCAAGGCGACATTTGGTAGAGGCACTCCCCCTCTATACGCATGCGCAATTTGAAGGCGCTGAGTTCATCCAGTGTATTTTGAGAAGCAAAGTACGGAGACTTGTTCTAGTGCTATGTAAGTGCAAGTTGAACTGCGTGCTATTATCGAACTTTTTAACAGCTGAATAAGTGACTCCTACTGAGATCTGAGATTTATCGTCGTTTAAAGGTTATTTATGGTGAGGATGCTGTTGATGGCCACTGTACATCAATGGCTACTAAAATTTTGTGCTTCCGAGCAGGGGCGTAGCGAAAAAGTTCGGGGTCCCCGCAAGGTGACGAAGTGGGGCCCCAATACACACATACATGTATATTTATATAAATTAACACGAAATGACGTGGGTATATATATATATATATATATATATGTATGTATGTATATATATTTATATATATTTCTGTGAAGTGTGTGTGTATGTATATATACTTTCCTAGTAAAGAAAGACTGAGGTGAAGGGAAATTACAGGCAAGTCAAGTTTTGTTGAAACCGCGACAAAAAACCTTACCTAGAGACAAATGACCAAGCCAAGAAAGACTCACTCGGGGGCTTAGCATTCCTGCCACAACCTCGAGCTCTTTACAAAATTCCACTACAGGAAAATATCACACTCCATCCCTCTTCTCCAGTCTTGCCAACAAACTAACTAAATGTTTATTGAAATTTCCTCTTTTTTATATATCTTTTTATGTCACAATCTTCTTTTAGTTCTTTTTTCTCTCTCTACTACTTTATCACTTTCTTTTTTCAATTTTCAAATTCAACTTAAAAAAAAATACCTCTTATATATTCAACATTTAAATTAAAAATAGTTGAAACTAACAAATTTCTTAAAAAGCTTATGTAATGAAATATAGCAGATAGGGTTGTATTTTTGGATGCAGAAATAAATAGCTATTGAAATCAAAAGTACCAATTTAAATTTTATTCAGAAGATTAATCGTCGATGAATTAAACATTACAAACCTACTTACTACTTAAAATAAAACCCACTTATCATTTACGGAGGAACTTATGAATTCTCATCATTTTTTTTTAGGGGTAAACTCAAACGGAAATTCGTATTGGTCTAATACACAGTATATACTTCTTTAGATTTTTACTCCCCTTTGTTGTTTTAGAATATGAATGGCTTTGACTAAATAAGAATTAGGAAAAAGGGATGTTTAGTCCAATGCACTTTTGGAAAAAGGAATACCACATTTATCATGCTAAGTTTCTTGTAAATCAGTTCAGTAGATTAGGCTCCTCGAGTGTGCATATTCTTCTTGTTCTTGTGTACTCATAGAAATTTTTAAAAACCATTATTTTAGACCTAATATCTTATTTTTAAAACGGACAGATCTACGCCATTACAATACTTTCATCATATACGTATTATACTACGTATTGCGAAAAAGTATTATTAACAATAATTTAATAATAAATTTAATAAAATAACATAAAAGCAAGATAAAAACGAAACAACAAATTAAAAATAAAAATCCATCAATAAAGTAAAAAATCTATTTAATTGAATGGTTATTTTTAAACAAAAATAGCCATCTGACATTTCCATTGAAAAAAATGAAATCAGTATAAAGTCACAAATGAAAAACTTTTTTTATATAAAAAGTATGAAGAAAGAATATTATAAAACGTAAAAAAAATGTTGAGAGAAGTGAAAAAAAAAAAAAAANGGGGGGGGGGTACCATTTTTGTCTCAAGTCTCTGCTTCACTGAGAAAGCATTGCTCTACTCCTCAATAACTCGGAAAAATACTTTAAAACCAATCTAACAATATAAGTTGTTTTCCCAGCAAAAATCCAGTTTCTGAGATATTGATAACATAATTAGGTTTTTGGTCAAAATCGAAAACGAAAGAGAAAACAACCGTCTTTTATACAAATTTTTAAACTGTTCATACCGTGTACTGGAGTAATTTTATTTCACCCAAGCTCTGCAAGGTTAAAATGTTTAAAAATTTTAAGTTTTGAAAGTATTAAAATAATATAAAAAAATCATAAAAACCTGGAAATTCTGTTTCTATCAAACAAAGATACTGAAAGTAATTGTAATTAAATGAATTCAAATTTGTATGTACTCTAGTCTGTAAGCTGGATGATGAATAGAATATGTGCACAATTTCCTAGCAGTAGTTTTTTGCGAAAAAGTCGTGAATATGTTTTCAGAAATAAAGAATAAGAGGGTTTGATCAAATTTGAGAAAATCAGCATCGATATGGGTGAGACAACACTAAGATGGCTGTAAATCTTTCCTAGACTCAAACACGAAGGAATAAGCCACCATTTTTATGGTGGCTTTTTTCTGTGTGATCCTACAGAAGGTATATCTTTTAAAAAAATCAAAATGAGCTATACTAACAATTTTTTTTACATTTAATGTGAAAATATTCTTCGGTATCTTGCATAAAGTGAGAAAATGAGATTAAGATTTTTATATTTCTCAACAATTATATAATCTTGGTTGTATCTTTTTTAAATGCGGGCCCAATATCTAATATTAAAGAATAAGAAAAAAAACAGATTAGTCTCATGCCCTATATACTTAACAGGGGCCCCAATTAGTTATAATACGAACAAATCGGAACGAAACTCTTATCAAAAAGCCCCTAAAGTTTTTTTCTTATCATCGGTAGGGGGCCCCTCTTGGCCCGAGGCCATCCCGCACCGCGGGGGCAGCGGGGGTGTACGCTACGCCCCTGCTTCCGAGCCTGGAAAAGCCATACTTGTTGATAAACCACGCAGCGAACCTCCGATAATTGCAACAAATCAACATGAAACATAACAAACTCGTCGAAAATTTGATTCAAAATGACCGGCGAACCACTCAAAAGAGTTTCAAAAACCATATTGGAACGTGTTGGCTTCTTTTTGTCAAATCATTTTGAATCAAATCGTCAACGTGTTTGCGATGTTTATCGTCTGTTTCAATGATTGGACGTCCACTGCGTTCGACATTTATGGCTTTTCCTGTCTCTCAAGCACGAAATTTAGTACCAATCGATTTACAGTTGACCTAGTATCGTCACCATAAAAAACCTTTAAATGATGATAAATTTAAGAAGGAGTCACTTTTTCAGCAGTTAAAAATTCGATAAAATCACGTTTACATAACACTAGAACTAGAACACGTCTCCATACTTTTGCTGCTCAAAATACACTGGATGAACTTAACGCCTTCAAATTGCGCATGCGTATAGAGGGGGAGTGCCTCTACCAAATGCTACCTTGCGCACTTCTGAAGGTTATTTCGTTCGCGTTCTACAAGCATGTGTGCATTACTTTTCAGCCTACCCACGTAATAGCGTGTACAGGTACAAATTTAATTAAGAAAGTAAAATCGGATATTGTCAAAATATTTAAAGATATAAAGCAGATACCTTAATATTTAAAAAAATATATGTGAGGCTTTTACGCATTAGAAGTGAAACTTAATTTCTAGAATGCATTGCTCTCTTTCATTTTTGACGAATTTATTATTTCAGGATTAAGAAATGGTTATTGGAAATTTAATTGAAAAAAAAAATATATTGCTATGCTAAGGCAACCACATTTATTCCAATAAAAATAAATTTTTGTTTTAATTAGAAGGTCTTTGGATATAAGAATTAATCTGTAAAAATGTTACACTTGGACGAGTCTCGAATCGCAAACTTCGTTACACGATTTCACTATATGAAAAAATTAACTCTACCGCCGCCAATGATGTTTCACTTCAAAACAAATATAGATAAATAATAATAATAACAATAAATTACTTATAAAATGTGTATAAATAGTACCTAGAAACTATTTTATTTCTTTGAAAAGGCGGAATTGAGTAAAACTTTAAACGCTAAAAAGCAAAAAAATTAAAGAACCTTGGTATTTGTGAGAACAGTTTAAAAAGAGCGTTCTGTTGAGTGCAGGCAAGTCCCTCAGTGTTGCCAAACTAGACAGTGGATAAGGGAACAAAAAATAAGCCACTATGCAAAGCAGGTTTGGAGAAAAACAAGAGAGGTTGGTAGGACTATGTGATGGGAGGACAAAGCGCAAAGACTCATGGGAAATTAGCTGGGTTGACGTCGCAACCTTTTCACTCCTTTATCCGACTTGCTTCTGCCTCTTAACATATCTTTCACCAGTCAAGCGATAACAATGCGTTTAGAGAGCAAGGTAAAATGCCTTTGATTCCAGATCAAATTTAGGCAATTTTACATCTCAGAGTAAAATTGATTATTTTGTTAACAAAAATTTGCTATTTAAATTAAATATTCACGTAATCAACCTTACCTTTATCTTATTACGCATAGCCCTTTATAATACGATCATGTGGATTACAGTTTCTTTATCTATCACATTACCTACTTCCACAGAGTTCCTAGAGTAACTTGTATAATTAAATCAATTTAACGGAAAACTATATCTCAATTGTTAATTAATAATAGTTCAAGATTTTAGCCTTAGTTTATTACATTTAATTTCCTTACTGGACCTTTCACACAGGAAGCCGCCCCTCTCAGATCCCAAATCCGATTTTACTGAGCCTACGGGCTCCCCACTCCCCATGCATCCTTTTTTACTTTTTGTACTTATATAATCATCTATTTTCTTCACCACAGTCTATATACTCGTCTATATACATTTATTTTGTGGTTAGACAATTAGATAATGTGCTATTAAACCACTTTAATTTATTTAAGTGTATTTTAATCATCATAATATTATTATTATAGATATCAGAATAACCTAAATTACATTTTTTTCCATTCACACACCAGGACTAATACTTTTTTTTATTTGTCTCTAGCGCAAATAAAATAAAGTTGAGTTGGGAACAATAGATAAAAACTTTTAATGTAACCAACGGTGCCAACAAATATATTTTAAGAAAATAATGTTAAAAAGGGTCAACTAAACTAAAAGAAAAAGGTATTTCGATTTAAAATAGATAAGGCAGGAAAAAGAAGAAAGAAAAGAAAATGCTCACTACATAAACGTACGATATTTATTTTTCAGATATATTTCACGAGGATAAACAAAAACGGAAACAATTAATGTGTTAATGTTTCCAAAAACTCAGGAGGGTTTTGCTATTTATTGTTCTGTTCTAAAACCCCAAAGTATTAAGGAAAGGAGTTTTATTGTTATATTGCAGTTATTTATTTAAGGCTTTTTCCGCTCGTATGACCGGGCTCTGTCGTTAAAAAGGAGATTTTTCTGGATGTACTCCAATATTATTTTGGCCGAGAAGTTGGGTAAGGGAGCCCAAAAAACCACTGTCTTATAATTCATTAGGCGCCATGTTAAAATCCCCCCAACTACCTCTGAGACCATATTGTATCAAATGTAATTCTTTACATGCAATTTACTTACAATATTATACGTACACGGGTTATAAGATAAAGAAAGAGAAGGACAAAAACTTTAAGGACTTCCGATAAAAATAGAATAATGTAAGAATTTATTGAGAATCGTCACATGGTTAATATTGGTATACATCTTACTCTTGCTCTAACCGTGACAGATTTCGTGAAACGCAGAGATGTTTTTCTTGAGAGAATTCAAAAAATAAAACTCTTTTAACTAAAGATCAAAGCCAACGAGAATATTTATTTATATTTTTTTTCTCCTAAAGAAAAATGTCCACCAATTAGTGTGGCACATAGCCTTCTCTCGTCCTATTGGATGACAGATCAAATGGGTACATAAAATATGTGATCTCTCCTGTTGGGTCACATTTATTTTATTCAATATTAAAAAGATGCAAATGTGAGGCCAGATATGGGTGTGTGAATCTTTGTTTTAGGTGAGTAAGTTAACTATTCGGGTACCCTGATTCCCACTTTGGAAGTTAAAACAGCTCACGATATCTTGATAATGCTTATATTAAAAAACAAACCATTAATTAAATAATTCTTAGACTTATATTTGTTATAAGGATATGCAATTATCTTTATTCTTATGATAGTCTCTTCAGTTCAGTAGTTTAGGTTACAATCGTCTGCAAAGACATACTGATATTTTTTAGAACTAATATATTGGACTCAAGAGAAGCATGTAAATTCTATTTAAATGTACTTCTATTTAAAGAAAAAAATCGTCCGATACAGCTAAATCTGTCTGTTAATACAAAACTAATTTTCCTTCCATCAAAATACTTTCTCTAAGTTAATATAGTAAAACCAGGCCAAAACTACTTCCATTATTTAGAAATTTCAAAAAATGATATAAGTAAATTTAAACGATAGAATTAAAAGTTTAAATCTATACGGGATGTGGTTTGAAACTGCCCTATAACTTTTGTCGAAGGAAGTTTTACTCAGAACTAATATTTCCAATGAAACCCTATTTTGGTTGCTGAAACGTCAAGTTATTCCTCAAATCATCCCCGCAAGAGTTTAATAGAAGAAAACATTTTGTTTTCAGTGTGAAAGTTGATGGTTTTTGTGGTTGCTTATAGCCTTATGAAGCAAACTTGATGGTTCTTTTAAGAAAACAAAGTTACCAAGTTATCAAGTCCTTAACCCTTCCATCTTTTAAACACTTGTAAGTACTTTACCCAATACCACAACAACTTCTGTTATTCCTTTTTCTTAACAACATGTTATGACATAAGTTCTCAAACTGTTTTCTTAATACTTCTACTTACAATAAACAGACAAAAAAGAGAAAATTCATCAAATAAAACGATTTCGGAAAACAAAAAAAAAAAAAAAAAAAATCGGTCATTACTTGTCAACTTATAAAAAGGTCCTTTATGAGAGAAGAAAAATAAAAAAGGAGAGAAAATATTGATTTTCTATTTTCATAAGAAATGTTTATTTTTCTTTCCTTTCACCCTCTGACTTTCCCGTTGAAAATCCCTCTTTGATGGTTCTTTTATCGTTTCTAAGTTGGCTTTTGTTTCCCTTGCAAGATTCTAACCAATACTAACCATCCTTCTTCATATTTTTTAGCAACAAATTTTGAAAAAAGTCTATAACACATTTTGTGATTTGTATTAAGAAAAAAGAGAGAAACTTCTTGAAGAAGAAAAGCTTAGGAAAAAGATGAAAGACTTTTTCTTTATCCTTTATGATTTTTTGATTTGGGAGGGAAAACTTTGTTAAATAAGAAAACCATAATGATTTTTCAACGATACAACTTATTATTTGACAAAGTTTTCTTTATGGTGGTTTCATATCTGTCTGTCAAATTCAAATCTTACAATCAACTGTAATCGACCTCATGGTATATCACTACTTTCAAATGTAAAATGTAATCGAAATCGGTTTAATAGTTTAATGTTTATCTTTTACACTAATGTATACACCACACTTAAGATGTTAAAAATTAATTTACCTTTTTAAAAACTTATCCATACTTCAGTTTACATTTTACACCAAGGCACTTCTATCATATTTTTTGTAAACGATTTCTTATAAAATCAATGTAATAGGAGTAGATTATCAGTTCTATCTAGTTTTACTCCCCTGAGTATATTATGTATATACATATACATAATCTGACCAAAAACCACTTGTGTGGTAAAAAAACACCCCGCCAAGTCTGTGGTCCAAAAAAGTTGTGAAATCAACTTTCTGTCCCGCCAAGTGATGTTAGCACTTTCTCCTGACCCATCACTAATAAATACTTTTCAGCTTCTTCTCCTTGGCAGTGTGCCTGCAGTACTACCTAATGTTAACTGGTTGATATGAATGCAGTAGGGTTCCCTAGGAATGCACTAGGGTTCTAGACGAATCCAAAAAGCCCTCATTCAATAAAATCGGTTCAGTAGTTTAGTCAACATAAAATGAAGGAATAATAAGAATAAGAAGAAGAAGTCATCAAAACTACCATTTTCAAACCTATTTTTCTCTACTTCTACTTGGCCGATTTTAACAATTTTTTATTTCATTTTTGATCTACAGGACATGGCCTTCAAATATATTAAAAAATTATTTAGGTAGCTTGTACGTATTTCACGCTGCAGACCCTCAAAAACCCTAGTTTGTCACCTAAAGTATATATACACTGGCTTTTATGAAATTTTGACTTTTTGACTTGGCGGGGCGGAACGCTGCTGCGTTCTTAAATATTTATACATAATTTATTTTATCTACAATTAATACGATATAAACACTTCATCTCTTTTTAGATGTGTAGAAAGTGATTCTTTTTATAGCTGAATTCATTGTGCATACGCGATCATAATTCTTCTTTTTTCCACCCTAGTGCGGAAAAAAAAGAATTCTTCATCTTAACGCACGATTAGCGAGTTTGTTAACTTTTAACATAACTAATTTGCCGTTTGCTTAATTAAGGTAACTGTTTTTATCGAGTTTTTATAGGAAAGCAATGAGTGATTTAAGTGATTATGACGGAAATGAGGAAAACAATCCGCCTCCCGAAATAATTAATTCGGCACAAAATAGCACCCCATCCACTGTCATTCATTCCGTAAGGAAAGTGTTAGCAGAATAAAAAAGGCAGCAGTAGAGGATTCTACTTGAAGTCTCTATTTATTTTATTACAATCAAATACAACTTGAATTAAAAGGAAACATTTTTTAGTTGACTTTTAAAAGAATATTTGAATAAGAATTAATTAAAAAAATAATACATGACATTAAAGGTGGAAACAAACTACTATCACGTCACGTGGCATCACGTGACGTGATGTTTTGTATGTACTGAAAGCTGCACTGATATCACGTGACGTGACGTGATAATAGTGTAGCTGCAATATATATAAACCTTACTTAATTAACACCGCACACTTTCTTCACGTGATATTACGTCACGTGATGTTACATGACGTGATAGTAGTGTGTTTCCGCCTTAAGTCACTTGTCATATTGCCAGGTGGAATCCAACAGAAAGCCGAAAGAACGGCAGGATTATAGTCTTACAAGATAATCCCGTCGCGTCATCCTCTCCATTCATGTCAACTGATAAGTTCATGTGGATGTGATAGAGTTATTCCTTTCATTGTGTTTATGGCATCAAACGAAGGGATTGTAGTTACACGACAAGCCTGCAGGATAGAATGAGCGGATCGTCTTACAGGAAAGAATGCAGGAAAGTAGTTGTGTGGATGGTAATGAACATGATTATCAATCATGCCGTGCTTTCCTTCACGATCAAGGAAAAGGAAAGTCTGTCGGGAAGGAACGACAGTGGATGGGGCTAATACAAAATGGATGAATGGCATCTTTATCAAAAGAGAAATACGAACTTACATACAGGAAGTTTATTAATTTTTTTCTGGGTTTATCATTAAAATTCAACAATCGTAGATAAATTACGGTACACAACTCGTGCGGAAACTGCATTTTACTACTTTAACTGTATTTAGCTACTTTTCACACTAGACGCGTAATGCACTATATTTTAGCTACCCTTGCACCTCTTTATTTTGTATTTTTCTTTCACTCCTTTTATTCTATTACGGCTCACATGACTGAAAGAATTGAAGAAAGAAATATGAATGATAACTATTAAAGGTTACCTGCAATCTTATAATAAGACCGCATACGAGGAAAAACTATGAAGACGAGAGAAAGCAGACCATTGGAATGACGCAGGTATACCAGGCCTATATGAAGAGAATGGAGAAGTATAGGGTAAGTCTAAGTAACACCTGTTGATGGACTTTGTACTTCACAGCTCCTTGACTTTAACATTCCTTTTCTAAAGCCTTCACCCTTCCCCACAACTTTATAACTTCATAATAAAGTCCCTCCTTCCCTCCACTTCAACCAACAGTATCTTCATTAACTAATTTTTCCCTTTTTCAGAATCAAACAACTAAATACAATATTAGTGAGAGAGCCGCGAGATTAACTTCAATTTACCTTCTAATTTTAACTTTTCTTTTCAAAGATTATAAAAGTATTTTCTTAATCTGAAAATTAGGGTTTTAATACTTAATTTCAACTAAAAGTTAAGTTTAAAAGTTAGATGAAAATACCACAGGTTTTTTCTTCTTTAAAAGTTAGGAATATAACCTCGCAGTTAGTGTAAAGACTCTAGATCATATGGTTTTAGTTATTTCTCAAGATAGATTATACACATACACTAGGTGGATACCCCAGCTTCTCAACGGTGTGCTTTACAGGGAATATTCAATTAATTTCATTTTATAAAAAATAAATACGTCAATATTATATGTATTTATAGCTTCAGCTTCGCTTTAATCCCAAGTCACTCTAAACCCCTTTAATTTTAAATGATAAAAATCACTTATAGAAATCACTTTTTACTATTTAAGATATAAGGACAATATGGATTTCACGGCACCAAAGCTAACGGACTACTCCAGATTTAAGCGAATGGAAGGCAGTACAAAATAGGTCCTTGAAACAAAACTGTTCCCTCAATCGCTTGAGGGAACAGCGATGTTTTTGGGTGGGGGGGCCCCCCACCCAAAAAAATCGACTTGAATTGTTTTGTGAAAAAAAGTTTAAAAAAAATTAAATGATATATCGCGGTAAAGATCTTGATAAAAGTATTAATAAGTTAGTAATATGACATAATTCTTTATAACAAAAGTAACACCTGTTACCAATTACTGTAGTCTTTTATAACTTTTTCGGGTATTTTGATTTTTTTTTACCCACGTACCCTTAAAATGTACTAAAACGATAATTATTACAAGAATTTATCAGGTCTAATAAAGGTATTAAACAAGTCCTATTCTACCCCTAAAGCCTGTGCTTAAAACCTACATTATTTGAACCCAAAGAACTAAAATATACAAAAATGATTTTATAATTTGGTTCCTGGTATCAATTAAGGTGAGTATACCAATTTTGCTTTAGATCGGAAATTAGTAATATTTCTTATGGTTATTTAAAGAGTAGTTTTACCGTTTTTCTGACCATGGTTTGTCAGTCAGTCAGTCAGTGGTATTTGTATTTTATATATATAGATATAAAAGAGACTCAGTACAGAAGAAAATGATTGACAAGAGAAAAATAGAATAAACAAATAGGGGATTTTCTTGACAGATGTTAAAATGATTGACAAGAGAACAATAGATTAAACAAGGAGAGAAATAATTAAAAACAATTATTTTCTTTACTGATATCAAAACGATTGTCAAGAGAACAATAGATTAAACAAATAGGGGATTAATAAAAACAATAATTTTCTTTAAGGTATCAAAATGATTGACAAGAGAACAATCGATTAAACAAATAGGGAATAAATAAAAATGAATCATTTTTTTAATGTCAAAATGATCGATAAGAGAAAACAATAAAACTGATAAAGGAACGAAGAATGAGAAGTTCCCGTAAATATGAAATCGCTCCGAGATCAGTGTCTATAATTTGGCAAAAATTATACCTAAAACTATACCTTACTCAATATTAAGTTACGGGTTGGTCTTAGTGCGGCTACATCCACAGTGAGACAACCATAAGTATACTACAAATGCTAAGGGTCGTGTTGTGAACGAATAGTCAGGGGTAATTTGTTTCTCTATTTAAAGCTACTTAATATTTTTCTAAGCACACCTACTTAATATTTTTTTTTTTACCTTTTCATTTTCACATCGTATTAATTTGTATTTAAAACTTTAATAATCATCTACATTTTGTTTTTATCTTATTACTTAACTTATTTATTGTCCTTCGTGACGTGAATAAAAAATCACCAGAGTGAGGGCTCTGCTTCTGGCATTTATGTTATTACATCTTATAATAGATTAAAATAAAGGAGTGTTGATATTACATAGTACTGAAATTGTTATCTAATTTTCATAATCACAGAAGACGTAAATAAGAAAAACAATTACATTATGTCATTGCTGTCTTTATTCCAGTAAGGCAAAACAATTATGTTTTTTAATTTACTAAATTAACCACAATACATTTAATACATGGATTAGAATGAGTCTTGGATAATACAAGTGCTTTGCTTTAAAAGTTATCTGCTTATAAATTTTAATGGTTTGTTTTTAATTTGAATCATATGATAAAATCTCATTATAACAACTGTAATTTAATGTAGATATAATTTACAACATTTGTCGAGACATTGCTTTTCATTTCGTAGGGCAATAAATAATTAAGACTTGAGACTAAAAGGGGAAGGGGGAGAGGGAATCAGCTCATGTCAAATTTAATGGGTGGGCCCCTCTCATTGGACAAGCCGGGCTGTTGTTATTCGTGGAATGATTATCACCACGGGTAGCGGGATTGTTTAGAATCCAGAACGATTTGGGGGTGAGTTGGCCCGATGTTAAACAGCTATTTACGGTCAGGGAACCGAGCCTCTAAATGACGATTCCCAGCATTTCCACCTCTCGCATTCGGAGGGCGGAATTGCAACAGTTGCTACCATGTTCGGACGTCGCTTGGAAAGAAGGGGGTGGGTTAACAGAAGGGTCGTTCATTTTCCGCGCAGGAGAGAAAAGCGACATTGAAAACAGTGAAACATTGCAACTCTCCACTAAATCTCTCTCCGCTTTTTCGAGTCTCCCTCATTGGTCGTATTCGTGATAAAACGGTTCGAGAGTAGGACGTAGATATGCAGCGGCGTATCGTACAGGGGTCAGTCGGGGATACCAAGTCGACGCTTTTTTTTGAAATGTTGCATCAGAGAGTGAGATACGCTAGGGGTACATAGCTCTCCACAGCTACGCCGTTTTTTTTGTGTGTTTTTCATCTTTTCTCTTTTTCACACTCTCTCTTTTTTGTGAATTCCTCGTTTTTCACATAAACGGGGGGAGGGGGCAACAGGAAACGTTAATGATAAAGTGCGAGTACATACCCTTTGGAAGAGATGTGTGGCGGGGCAGGACGAACTAACGCGTTGCTTTATGCTTTGAAAAACGGCCTAGAGAACATACTGGCTTCTCGCTTAACCAACGAACCAAAGCTTTCGACAAGGAAACATACTGTACTTGTCAACACCCCCTCCATTCATTCCAGTGTTGCCTGCACAAACAAGGGAAGATGGGGGAATCTATTTTTGTTATTTTTTTTGTTGTTGTCTTTTAATAGTAATAGCAATAATAGTAGATACAGGATAAAATCTAAGCAATTATTTCGGTTGGACCAACTTTTTAATACGCATAGTGACAATAAATTTAAATCCTAAAATATCTTATTTAATTATTTAATAGTAGAAAATTAATAAAAAAATATTTGCAAATGTTAAGTCAGAACTTCTTAACTAATTTTATTTATCTTAATTATTATTATTATAATTATTATGTATATTTCGTAACAAACAAAAGTTTATTCCACACTTCTTCAACTTTTCTCTTTTTGTACCTACTATAAGAAACTTATGTCATAAAAAAAGGATTGTTAGAAACAATACACACACACACACATTTATAGGGGAAGGTCGGGTATTATCGGACGGCGGTAAATATCGGACAAGCGGTGTTTCGTGCTTTTACCTATAGCAGCTGAACTGGCTCTGCATTTTACAGAGGGGAGAAGCCAGCAGAAGTAAGCGGACGCCAATACTAGATTGTTTTATTTCAGTGGCATCAACTAATTTGAGTTTATCTGTTTTTATCGTTTTTTCTTGTGTACAAAGATAACTTCAGAGTACTGAATTTTGCCTTAAGGCAAGTAAATTTAAATTCTTAAGTGTATTGATAACAAAGTGTAACCTTTTACTCAATCTTTTANAACTCGAGTTGGAAACTAGTAGCAAAATATTCACAGTTTGCAACCGAAATAAAACCAGGGCCACACACGAGTGCAACTGATTTTAGATAAGTCGGTGACCTCTTTTTTTTCTTTGAACTTATATCTGTAACCACTTTGCAACGGGGAAGGACGGTTTCGCGCAACCATTTGCATGTCTAGTTTTGGTCGACCCGTGTGCGGACTCCTACCGTCTACACGGGGCGTGTCATAGAACAGTTGCGTGCTCAACTAGTTTCCAGCTCGAGTTGCAAATGCGCGGGGAGGGCCTTAAGGTGTGTCCCAAGTCCCAACCATCGCCATTTCCGTTGTTGGATCTGTCTATCCAGGGGCCTGTCCTGTATGCCTCCATAGTTCTTCATTGGTGATTGTTTCTGGCCACCACACATCCATGATACGCTGAAGACATCGGATTACTAATAAATGTAGTTGAGAGGTGATTTTAGCTTCCACTTGCCATTTCTCACTAGCATACATTAGGACTGTATTAACATTGGTATTGAAGAGACGGATTTTAGTTTGCTTTGAGAGTTTGATTGGATATAACTGTACGAAGGCTGCATTTGCTTTCTTGATGTGACTTCACATCTTCATCTGCTCCTACTCCAATGGTTACCATACTGCCCAGGTATTGAAATTCATTGACGATCTCTAGCTTTTGTGCTCCCAAGAACAGTGCTCGGAAATTTCCTGCAGCATTTAACCTCATCTCCTTGGTTTTGGCAACATTATCTTCAAACCTGCCGCTTCTGCGTTTTGTTTCAATGCATTTAGCTTTAATTGCATCTTTGAAGCTCTGGGCAAGAAGACAAATTTCATCAGCGAA
>KZ652024.1:31299-45093 GCA_001010745.2 Gerris buenoi
GGGTGTTCAAGGGGGGAATACAAAATTTTTACAACCTAGGAATAAAATGGTGAGTTTTAAGAGTATTTGAGGCTAATTTTCTAGATGGTTCTTTCTTGGTATTTTTATTTGAAATTTAAAAGTTTCGTAAATAAAGTTTAAACAAAATTTGATGTCATGTTTTTAAAACGTCTAGAATTTTTAACAGCATCATAGTAAGCCTAGGCCATGACTAAAGGTTAATTATTGCTTATGACTTCATAAAATAACATAATATCATTATGGGTAAGAACTGAAAAAGTCAGGCCCATTAGTCTAATAAAAAAAGTACAAAAAAAAACCTATAAAAAAAGTACCTGCTAGAATATATTGTGTTTTGCAACAAAACATGGCTAATTTAATCTTATGAATTTGCAAAAAAATATTTTGAACCAAATTAACTAATTATTTCACAGTATATTTCTGTTTAACGCACCAATAGGCCTAGATTACAAAATACAGGGTGTTACCGACCTAAACCGAAAAAAAAAATTTGGGTGAAACTAGATCCAAAATGTAGCAAAACTCCACCAAGCTCACTTTTAGGTTTCTGTACAAAGTACAAAAAGAAACCCTATATAACGGAAATTTGGCACACAGGTACATCTCGACATTTTAGACAACTGGACGAATTTTGGAGTTTTTACACTTAATATTTTCAAGATGGCGGCCCTGCCAATATGGCGGGTGACCAAAAAAAAGTTTGTAGCTACCATGGCATGAAGAATGTAAACTTTTAGCAGGTGCTTACCATAATGCTTGGATGGAACGAGAAGTCCTCAGCAATTTTATAAAATAGAAATTTATTATATAAAAAAACAATTTTTGATACCGAAAATTAGATGACATTTAGAAGTGGTTTAAAGTGGTTTCCTCTATTGCGAATGCGGGCTCCCAGCCTTACTCGGCACAACTGTCACTTCACACCGTGCACTGATGTCAACCCTATTAGCGTTCAGACAATTATTCCCACATATTATGGCTCAGGGTTGCTAATAAGCTTGAAAGTACAAGTGTTCGTTAATTTATTTACATTTACTTATTTGCATTTACATTTATGCTGTACGCGAAATAGTAAATGCAACAATTGCATGACCAAATGTAAACTAAACAAAAACAGTGTTCAAAGCAAAATTATTAAATTACCTTTTCCCCAGAAAGTGTGGGGGGGGGGGCGACCGCCCCCCCTCGCACCCCCTAAACACCGCCACTGGTTCGTAAAAATTAAGTGCCACTCCGACGGACGGAACCAAATATGTTCTCTGATGTCTGAAACAGACTTCTGTCTTGGAATTTTTGAAGTTGGAGACCTGAAAATTTTTTGTTCTTACCTTCGGTAAGTTTGGTAGCAAAACGGGGGAAACAATTAAACAAAATAGACAATAATGGTTCGTAAAAGCATAAAATCAATAAAGTATCTACGTGATAGGATGGGTGGAAGCTATGTGTCATACCTATTGGCATTCTATGTTATTCATGATAAATTTTAAATTAAATTTTTTCCCACATTTTGATAAATAGGATTTCAGGATTCCATCGTCGATTTAACATCTAACCTTTAATTATTATTAATTATTTGAAGCAAAAGCATGTATTTATTAATTAAATAACCCTAGTTAGTTAAATGAACCGAATTTTTAATTTCAATTTAAATTCTTCTTCAGGTAAAGTTTAACTTTGATGGTGTAAATTACAGTGAGCTCAAAACCTGCTTTATTATTAACTACCGTTCACTAATGTAACGCTCTGAGTACTAAGGTTAAGGTAAGGAAATGTTTGCCACACAATTGGTAAATAAAAGAGAAAATTTAAGATAAACTAAAGTTCTCATATACTTTTTTCATCACAAAATGTGAAAATGTATTTGTAAAAAAAAGTTAAATAAAATAAAGTACACAAGAAAAGAGGAAGCCAGGTTGAACTAATTTTAAGAATTGAGAATACGAGTTAAGTAAAGTGTTTTTTTTCTGTCTGAAAAGAGGTTTCAGTAGAGAAGGAATCGAGTTGTGTTAGAGTAGGCAATGTAATTTACTCAGGCCTCTCTACTTGGTTCTCTTCTCTTCAGCTTAACCTTAGAGAAAGAGTTTAGGCTGTACTTCCTGGCAGTCTCGTAGGGATCCTTGGCGTAACCTTTCCCCCTGCTTCTTTTGGACTGAAGTAGGTAGCAGCTGCTCTCGACCTACTACTCTACTTTTTCTTATTCAAGACTTTCACCAGGTAAAATGAAAAACAAACATGAAAGGGGAGGGGGAAGCAACTAGGCTAAAATACCCTTTTTCCGTACAATTTAAGAGCCATCGAGAAGTTCAAAAACATAAGAGGATACTACAAGAGTTCATTTCATTACAATTTCAACCTTAACTACTTGTTAATTTCTGAATACTCAAGAGTATGAAGGTCGGAGAAAAACAATAGAATGTGTAAACATAATTATCAACATCATTTATATAATCGAGAAGGTTCCCGACGACGCACCTCGAATAACATATCATTATTGCTAAACTGAGGCAACCACATTCATTCCTTTAAAAATAAATGTTCAATTTGATTTGTTGGTCTTCACATAGATATAATAACTTAATTTACTTGATTTTTCTTATTTTTTTAAAAGCCTTGAAACAGCTCGTATTTATGTAGTTGCCAAACTACTCTATATCTCTAAGCTGAGACCACACAGAAGGCTTGGCTATGTCCTTTACGTTTAGTAAGTATGCTTCATACGCTATGTTCGCTGTATGTTGAATCAGCAAAATGGTGTCACAAATTTATGATTTTTTGGGCAGCACAACTGCATATCGTAAGGACTGATTTTAGTAAAAAGCTTCAACTCTCTAGCTTAAAAACTGAGGAAGTTATGCGTTATACAAGCATACAGACATCCAGCTAATAACCACTCAATCGTCTTAAAAACACCCTGAATGTATAATTCCGTTGAAATCTCGATTTTGAATTCTTAGGGTTATAAAAATACTTTTCCTTTAAAGTAAAGTAGTCCTTTAGGAAAAGTAGAAATAATAGAAGTTTGCGAAATAAAAGTGCTCTTGTAGAAGGCAAGAAATGTTATATCGTCACTGAAACTGCAAATTGTCGTATGTCAAAAAATCGTATTTTTTATTATTGTTTAAAAATGTTGCATTTAGTTATTCTCACTTGCTGGTAAATCATCGTAAGTTTTCATTAGCTTTTCAAATAAGAGATATAATTAAATATCAATTTGTTGTATGTTTTTTTCTTTAAACTGTAAACTGTCGTATGTTTTGATTTATCCTTAGAACAATATTAGCTCTCATCAGGAAGATACCTTACAACTTGTTTTATTGTTACATGACCCATAAATAAGAGTAACTTTTGTTTTTATATCCTCTTTTAAAAATAATATGAATAAAAACTAATTTTAAAAATGTTGTATGTCTTTTAATCCCCTAGAAATTTAAACGCAAAAGTTTGTATGTTAGGTGGGAAGTGTTGTTTGTTTAGAAATCTTGACTAATATTTGATTGCAAAGTGTTGTATTTATTATAATGTTAAATCCAATGCTTCAGTTGTTTAGCCATGCAATAATAAATACTAAATAAAGAATATTAAAGATTGTATAATAATTTCATCATATTATTAAAAGAAAATATACACCTTTTTGGCTCTCCTGAAAAGTGCCCTTTTTGACATACGACAATTTGCAGTTTCAGTGACGATATACAAGTGCTTGCAAAGATTGTCGCATCAGCTGCAGCAATTCTGCATGTGTCAATGCAGGTGAGGACTAATTAACTAGTCCACTAACACTATAAGAGAAATAACTATAAAATGTAACACGAGTAAAACGTTCTAGACATTGAAATAGTCTATCTATATTATCACCCCCACTACACCTCAGCCACTAACCTACTTCCCTTCTCATATTCCATAACTATAGTATAACTATGGTTTCTACACTCAGGCTTTTGCCGACGATGTAGCGGTACTAATAAGTGGAAAAATTGTTGGGACCGTCTTTGAACTCGCACAGAGAGCTCTGAACATCATGAGAAAGATGTGACTACACAAAATCCTTTTTATACAAAATTATGGATATTATTAAAGATGTAAAAGTATCTTTTTAAATTAATAAAGTTATATATATAGAATAAAACTCCAGCTTTGATTAAAAAATAGGGTTCCTTTTAAAATTTAAGATGCCTCCATGATGGCCTTTACTTTAAATTCCCATAACATGGTGGCCAATTTGAAAATTTGCGATATTAGGCCTAAGCAGCAACAACGGGTTTGTAGACTTTTTACTATTGTCTTTTTCAAACCGTTTTTTTTTTTTTTTTTTTTTTTTTTTTTTTTTTTTTTTTTTTTTTTTTTTTTTTTNATCCTGTGAGGCAGCCCTCCACCACCTAGTAAGGAAAATTGAAGGAGCCTTAAGTCACCAATCGTTAGCGTTGGGTCTATTTCTAGACATTGAGGGAGCTTTTAACTGCGTTCCCGTCGACAAAGTACACCTTGCCGTCATAAACCATGGAGTCCATAAGACGGTGGCGGACTGGATCCGGTCGATGTTGGCTATGAGAATAGCTGAGGCACAGAGAAACAACTGTAGAGTCAAGGCAGTGGTTAAAAGAGGGTGCCCCCAAGGGGGAGTGTTATCACCTCTTTTGTGGTGCCTAGTTGCAGACGATTTGCTAAACTGTCTGAATCAGGAAGGTTTCTACACTCAGGCTTTTGCCGACGATGTAGCGGTACTAATAAGTGGAAAAATTGTTGGGACCGTCTTTGAACTCGCACAGAGAGCTCTGAACATCATGAGAAAGATGTGACTACACAAAATCCTTTTTATACAAAATTATGGATATTATTAAAGATGTAAAAGTATCTTTTTAAATTAATAAAGTTATATATATAGAATAAAACTCCAGCTTTGATTAAAAAATAGGGTTCCTTTTAAAATTTAAGATGCCTCCATGATGGCCTTTACTTTAAATTCCCATAACATGGTGGCCAATTTGAAAATTTGCGATATTAGGCCTAAGCAGCAACAACGGGTTTGTAGACTTTTTACTATTGTCTTTTTCAAACCGTTTTTTTTTTTTTTTTTTTTTTTTTTTTTTTTTTTTTTTAAATATAAGAATCCATCAAGAGAAATTATATTGCAATTACTCCCAGGTACAGTAAACTTTTAAGCTATCTTTACGAATCTATAAAGAAACTTAAACAGAAACGTTGGAAGAAACAATGTGGATATTCCAACAAAGTCATCATACAGAGTGAAAATTATAACGATGCCAGTAAGAGCAAGAGTGGTTTAGTTCCTTACCTAGAAACAAGGTCTTCGAATTTTGGATAAGGAGCATTTAGCAGCATGAGTCAAACCTATATTTCTTTAAAGAAATTTAAAGGGGATAGGTTCCCCTTATTCGGCTTTCCTAACCGATCCAAGCGTAACGTAAAAATAATCACGAAGTGTCAAGACATTATAGAATTTAATAATAAAAAAAATCTGCACATTCTGAGCTTATAGAAACAGCTTTTGGAGGTTTTATGTTGAAACCGTCACAATCACCGTATTTTTGAATTATAGAAAGAGCTTCCTCGACTAGAATAAAGGGAGATAACAGCATTGCTAAGGTTTTTATAACCCATTCCCAAATAATATTATCTAAGTAAAGAAAGAATAAAAAGCTATACTGTTTCAATCAAATAGTGTTATTATTTTTTAAGTAATATAAAATAAGTGTACTTTAAATCAGTATTTTTTTTTTAACGATCCTATTGCATCTTTGCAGATTATTGAAATTTACCATTACTGACTTTGTAGACCCTGTAGATTCCATTACCTTTTCTGTGCATACTCACTAAACCTTTCCCTATTGAGTCACCTCGGAGTTAGAGGTAAAAAGTATCAAGAAACGCATAACACATCCCCAAGGATGCATTGTTGAAACCAAACGCACGGACCCTTTCAATCGCATTATGTGTTATTGCCTAAAAAAGTAAACAGCGTTAAAAAATGTATAGAGATATGACAGGCTTTTAAAGGTGTAATGCAAAAATCGTGTTATTCGACAGTAATAAAAGCCGGTATATTATGGATAACATAATCCATACTGCTTTTAGAATAAACATGCAAATTGAAAGAAGTCGAAGCCTTCAGTTAAAATTCTTACATTCAACAAACTATGCATCCTGTTTGTCTTTTTGTCAAAAACGTTTCCGAATGTGACGATAACTTGAGTAAAAGTTGACCGATTTAGTCGAATTTTGATATACATGTTCCTTTCACTAAAAATGTTCCATCTGATCGCGTAGAAAAACATCATGACAAATGTCGCGGAGGCCTAAGCTGAAATTACTATAAAAAAAAACATGCTAAATCCGTTAGACAGCGTTATCCGAGAAAGAGTTCGCGGCCAACGTTCACGTAAATGTGAGATTAAAATTAAAATTGTAAATTTAGCACGGGAAAAGATTCTACCTTACCTTACTACTCTATTTCACAAGGCAAATATTTTTTATCAAATAGATTGCTTCCGAGCTTACCGAAGATAACGGAAGCTATGTGATTGTTCTGAAGAACAAAACAAAATTGTGTTCAATTTCAATTATTCCAAGACAGAAATCCGTATCAGGAATCGGGATCAGGGAAAATTTTTGGTTTCATGTCTGTATGTCGGTTTGTCGATCTCAATTTTTGCAAACCAACATATCTTAAAAACTACTCATCTGATTTTACCGAAATTTAGATGGTAGGGTTATGATTAGCCCTTTGTTGGTCCCATCTAAGTTTTATCCCCCCCAGCTAGTTAATAATATTAAATATCGTGGCACAATAGCTTGTGGAGAGCTTAGGACTGCCAAAGGACTTTGAACAACTATACTTAATAATGGATCACACGGGGTTAGTGGGTCACTCCATCAGCTGTATAAACCTTACAATTTACATAAAACAAGTCTCTAAACTGTTAAATCCAATAAAGTGGTTTTATAATTTGAACTGTTATTAAACAAACAACTTTTGAAATAGGATTATCAGTTGTTTTAAGCCGTAGATACAAAATATCAGTGGTTTTGGGGTAAAATTATGAAGTTGTTTCATTGGACTGAAAACTCGCTAGAAAGTTTAGTTTGGGTTTTAGAAATTTACCTTAAATATATAAACGATCAAAAAATGATATTTTTGGTGGTTCGAACAGTTTTAGAAACAATAGTCAAAAACAAGGAATGCTTACTATTCATTTAGTTGTGTGTGCGGTTTTGTAAACATTCCAAGTCTGGTATTTTAGAAATAGCACTTTTCAAATGGATCCTCTGATAGTAAAAAAAGAGAAGAGGAATAAAAAACGACAAAAAAAAAAACTAGGGATGGATAATATTTGCAATTCTAAAACACGAGATAGTGTTTTGTGGATTTCTATTAGAAGGTAAAGTTAGTTAACACTGTTTGGGTCGGAGAATAAGTTTTTTTGAGTTTAACAATGCAATTCTATGTTGTGTTTCACTGTAGGGAGGAGGGATATTTAGGGAACTCAACATTGAAACTACTCTCCGATGAGAGAATGAAGTTTTAAAAGCGTAAAGTTTTATCAGAGGTTAAACGAAGGGAAAATTTTATATTTTGACTGATTGTTATGACGAATAAGAGAGAGAGATGATTCCCAGTTAGATGGGAAGTTTGTAATAGAAACCGTAAACTTGTTTTTCAGCAAACCAAAGCTCTCTAGTGTGTACATGACTAACTTAGTTTGGATGCAAAATTAAACGCCTCTCTCGGTATTTTTTCCAACATTACAAATACAAACTAAAACCAAAAGTTTTCCCACATAGCACCTCAAGTCTAAATAATACTCAGGCTATTTGTATTTTCTCTGTAAGGATTATTAACTCATAACAATAGAATTTGTTTCTTTTTTATTACTTTCTCTTCATAAACGGAGTACATATATGAAGAGAAAGTATAGTGATAGCAAAACTAGTAAAAATTCGCTTTTGTGTTTTTGATGGATTTACACGTTTTGAGGTCCCCTGAGTTTTTAAAACATTTCTATTTGTCGTCTGTTGTCTAAACTAAACCACTGGACCAAATTTAATTTCGGCATAAATATTCAGAAAAACCATATTCTGATGAAAAAATTAAGCAATTGATTTTACCTCTTAACTTTGAAGCACTACAGCCTAAAAACTCTGATAAAAAAAAATTATTTCTTGATACCGGTTTAGTGATTTTAGTAGATATAAAGGTCTATTCACACACATCAGGCACGGCACGGCACCGGCCCGTCATTTCCGATATGTATCGGGCAAATAGTTATTTATGTAACTAGGCAGCAAAATGGAATTTTACTGACGAGTGATTAGATTAGCCTCCGAGCCGAAGGCGAGGATATGCTATGATAATTTACCTATTTCACAATCCTATTCACAAAAGGCAATGAATAAACGAGGCAGAAATGTTTCCTTTGCTGCCTTGTTGCATACAATATTTTATCTACTTGCGGAAGAAAAACGAAACTGCTAAAATGTTATATTTATTAATATAACATAGCTAATAGTTAATAACTGTATGTCATATTAATAAAGATAATAAATGTATTAACTAAAATCAATGTTCAAATAAGAAACGGGAATAATAACAATAAGTAAAAAGCAAACTGAATCTATAACAACAAAATACAAAACACACGTTTATAGCACACATCACTTCTGTATGAATAATACACGCAATAGGTATAATATATTTATTTATATTTTTACTAACAAATTACTTAAACTATTAAAAATATCTTCTATTGCTTAAAAAAAAAGTCGTAACTAAGATAAATCAAGAAAAGTAGCTAGTCTAATCTAGAATGACTTCAATAATAAAAATAATATGGATGTTCAATGTAAACATGACGCTGCAGTGTAGCCAGTGACTCCAATATTTATTAATTAAAGATCTACTAATCATTGAACTTATTTAACAGAATTAACAAATATAAACAAATTATTTTATAATTAAATCGGTTATTTATTAAATATTACATATTAAACTATAATATATGATGTTATAAGATAGAGATAATAGTATAAACTGTTCTTGCCAAAATAAGAGATTATGACACGCAGTGGTAAACACTGTTACTGCCTAGGCAGACAAATATTTGTCTACCTGGGCAGAGAAAGTACTGTAGGAACGCCGAGAGAATGTGCGTGGAAAAATCGATCTTGGGTCGAACTTTTAAACTAACTATCGACTTCGCTTCTAGATATATCGATGTTCCTCTAGGCAGAGTCCCCTCTACTGTACTAGTAGGTGTGTCGACCTTTTCTACCCTGTTTAAAAAGTGGTATTTTTTCGGCACATTTTCACAATGCCCGACTTTAACATCTCACTGCTTTAAGAGTTCTTATCCAAATCAAACCAAATTGACAGGGTTTTTAAATCTCATATAAATGTAGAAGCCTACGAAATTTCAAGTCAAAAAAGTAAATTAGTTTTATGTTAATTAACGAATTTAATGGGATCTGATATCCAAATGAACCCAATGAAAGTTATTATTAAACATTATTTTTAACATATGTTGATACATTATTAGAAAGTAATAAGTAATATTATTATGCTATCAAAGTAATAGTTTAAAACGCATGATATCTTACTNTATGCGCAAGCATGCTACAGTAACAGGGGAAGCAGGACAACCAAGATCATACTACGTGGAAACGGATGATGGAGCAGAGCTGCAGAGGAACAGAAGTCACTTAGTCCAGGCTGGAGCTCGTGATTCAAGAGAAAGGGAGATGTGACCAGGGCCGTACCGAGGCTGTGGCGAAGGTGGCACTTGCCAAGGGCGCAGGTTTGAGAAGGGCGCAAAATGGAGAAGAGGGAAAACATTTTTTATTGGTAATATTGGTAAATTGAGCAAAATGATAACTTTATACTTGGGTATAATTTCGGTTACGTGAGCTGTCAATTCGTGATCTTATGATGAACATTAACCACATTTTGACATTGTATAAGTCATTGTTCTGGTTAAGAAAAGTGGGCGCGTGTGGCAGGCTCATAGCGCCAGCGCCGCCGAAAGGGGGGGGGGATGCCCAGGTGCCCAGGTATCCAGGGGGCTCGGGCCTCCCGGGGCGGCCCTGGTTTTTTACAACCAACAAAGGCAAGATGGATATTGTAATTAGTGGCATAACTATGGGCCCGAATTGCGGGTGGACCCCGGTGCCAAGGGGCCCCCAAATCCAAAAAAACATGATATTACCATCTTTGTACCAATGTTGGTAGGGGACTTTCTCTGCCTAGGCAGGGAAATATNGGTGGTGATTGACCTTAGTGGATAAACCCTTTATTTTTTAAAGAAGTGCAATCTTTCATGGAAAATTGTAAAAATTTATACATATTTGTAAGAAATTTATCCCATAATACAAGCCGCTTTCCTTTCAACAAACTGTCCCGCTAAAAATTAAAAAAAAAACACAGTTTTCAGTCAGCCTTAGGACAATCGCTTTGTCGATAACGTCTTATACTTCCGTAATCATATCTTTCGTATTTGGCATCTCCTTAGAAAATTTGAACTGATTACAAATCTGGCACTCTTAATAGGATTTCTCTGCTCAACATTTTGTTTTTATCTGTAAGTACATAAAATTACTTACTTTGGTACATACGAGTACATCTCATCTCAACGTATAGTTTTTTTGTGCGTGTTTCTCATTTTCNAGGCAAGATGGATATTGTAATTAGTGGCATAACTATGGGCCCGAATTGCGGGTGGACCCCGGTGCCAAGGGGCCCCCAAATCCAAAAAAACATGATATTACCATCTTTGTACCAATGTTGGTAGGGGACTTTCTCTGCCTAGGCAGGGAAATATTTCCTTGCCTCGGCAGAGAAAGTATTCTGACTGTTTTAACTACTTTCTTGCCTGTTTTTAATATTTTAATTACAAATTAGCGAAATAGTACTTTCCAGCCTAAAAACAGTTAAGTAATGTTTAATTTTGCTGCCGTGAGAAGATAAACCATATGGACATACTCATATTAATATTTTTTACTAGTAATGAGGAAAAAAAAAAAAAATAATAAAAAATAATATTAATAATAATGCGTTACTTAATTATTTTGANTTTTTCTGTTAAGGTTTTGTCTTAAAATAATAAACTAGTCCTATTATTTTAACCCATCTTTGCTATCAAAGAAATATTTTAAAACGCATGATGTCCAACTAGTTTTAAGCAGTACTGTAATCTTTATCTGAATAATATTTACTCTAAATATTGATAGGGTATGAGCTACTTAACGGACAGGTAGGACTTAGGATTATAAAAAGCGGAAGGGTGAAGGAATGGGATTAGTTAATTTTGGGTGGTGATTGACCTTAGTGGATAAACCCTTTATTTTTTAAAGAAGTGCAATCTTTCATGGAAAATTGTAAAAATTTATATACATTTGTAACAAAATTATCCCATAATACAAGCCGCTTTCCTTTCAACAAACTGTCCCGCTAAAAAAAAACAAAAAAAACATAGTTTTCAGTCAGCCTTAGGNGTTACTTAATTATTTTGATTTTATTTCTCTTAATCTCACTAATTTAGCAAACAATTTATATTCTGATTTATTTTATATTATGTATTCTACAAAGTGTAAAAGAAGGTTTTTTTAATGACACTTACAGCTACAAAACTACTCAATTATTTTTTCTTTAGCCCATCTTAGTTAAACATCAAAATTCGTCCCCACCAAGCATCTTTTCCTCTAAGGACAAAATTGCCCTCAGAAATCCTTAAAATTCATATTTTGTTAATTAATTTTTAAAAACTTTTCAGGGGGAGGACCCCGCACCCCCCGCCGTTATTTGTTCAAAGTGGCCCAGTTGCTTGCTTGCCCAGGGGCCCGTAAATCCTCTCAGCGGCCCTGCTTAGCGCGGTGGCGTGCGTGGGGTGAGCATGAGTGATTCATGTTTATATTGCCTAGTGTCTAGCGTTGCCGCAAGGCGCATCCTCCCTTAGCGGCTAGGGGCATGTGCATTCCGTTTGATTTGATGAAAAATAGACTGCCGTGCTGTGTGGCACATANTAAAATTACTTACTTTGGTACATACGAGTACATCTCATCTCAACGTATAGTTTTTTTGTGCGTGTTTCTCATTTTCGCCTTAATTTTCAATTGTCATTTATAAATTAGTAAGATACCATGCGTTTTAAAATATTACTTTGATAGCATAATAATATTACTTATTATTTTCTAATAATGTATCATCAAATGTTAAAAATAATTCCTAATAATAATCTTCATTGGGTTCATTTGGATGTCAGATCCCATTAAAATTCGTTAATTAACGTAAAACTAATTAACTTTTTGACTTGAAACTTCGTAGGCTTCTACATTTATATGAGTTCTAAAAACCCTGTCAATTTGGTTTGATTTGGATAAGAACTCTTAAAGCAGTGAGATGTTAATGTTGGGCNGTTTTTTGTATCAGTAAATTTATTTTTTATTTTTAGATGAATTAATGTCTCAATTTATCAAAATTTAAGGTGCGCAGACAATTGAAATTAATCTGGAGCTATCTGCGGGCCACTTCGACTTACCACCCAAATATCATTCAAATCGGATAAGTAGTTTTGAAGATATAGGTACACATAAATGTATGTTTGCACGTACGTAGAAGAGAAACAAATGAGCGGAGGAGGTTGAAACCCATTTGGGACCAGCAATGGACAATGACTTACCATCCAAATCTCATTTAAATCGGACGCGTAGTTTTTAAGATATGGCGGTTCGCAAAAATTGAGTGTCAGCCAGACAGACAGAAACGGTACCAAAAATTTTCCCTGATGTCTGAAACGGATTTCTCTTCGGAGACAAAAATGTTTCGTTCTTCAGAACGATCACCTAGCTTCCGTTACCTTCGGTAAGCTCGGAAGCAAAAATATATAAAGGGTATAGCCTACTATCTAAAGGGTACAAATATTATTATTTCTTACTTTTTTAAATCGTACTTGAGTGGTACTTTTTTACGTGTTAAATAGTACTTTCTAGTAGCAAAAACTACTGAAAAATTACTTTAACTTTTAGTGCCAGAATTGCTTAAAAGTGTGTTTTAATGACGTTAAAATTTCTAAAATTTTCCGGAGGNTCTGAGCTTTATTTCTGTTTTGACTGATGACTGTTTCGTGTTTTTTACTTTTTCTCACCTTCTCCGAAGGTATATAGGAAAAGTATTGTTTTCACAGAATTTTTTTTTTCGGGGTTTCAACGGAATGATCCGTTTTGGGTGTTTTTAAGACCTCCTGAGTGGTTTTAAGCATGACGTCTGTATGAGTGTATATCATCATCGTAGCGTCCAATGTGGTTGAACCAAAGGAGTTGAAACTTGGTAGAAAAATCAGTCCTTACCTGTAGTGGTGCCACCCGGAAAATCATCTGAACCCAGTTTGCTGAGTCAGCAAATATTTAAAAAAAATCATAAAAAATCGAAAATGGTTATGATCGTGTTGAAATTTGGCACGAATGTACCTCTCAGTATGACAAACAAGCCCACCAAATTTCATTTTGATATTGGCCGCCATTTTGAAGTTTATCTATTTTTGAATTTTAAAACTTTGACGATTAATAAAACTGAAAGTATAAAGACGTTTTTGACTTAAAGCATATCTTTGGAACCGGAAAAAATTAAGGAACAAAATAAAAAAACGATGAAATTTGAGTGATTAGTTTAAGAGTTATGACCGAATGCAATTATTTATTAGTGTGATAATTGTTATGACGTCAAAGTTTGTTCACAACTGTCAAAATACCGCCAAAATTCAAATAATT
>KZ652024.1:91903-122406 GCA_001010745.2 Gerris buenoi
ATTTATATTTATGTATTTTTGCCTTATTTTAGGACCTATTCTAATGGGGTAGTGCAGGGGGGGTAAATTTTGGGTTTGTTTGAATTTTTTGGGGGGTAAAATGGCCGCCATTTTGAAAATGCGATACATATTTGTAATCTACATTTCAATACCTTTGAAATGATACCCAACTTGAAAATTACAAAAAATGTAAAATATTGCGCGGTGATCGCAATTGATCGCAGATCGCAGAAATTTGGAGTGTTAAAGTTTGCAATAGGTTTTCTGTTTTTGGGCAAAAAAGTTTAACTTATATACCAAATTTCAAGTCAATAGCGTCTGCAGGTTGGGAGATATAATCCAAGTTGCCACGGACGGACACACTACCAAAAGCATAAGGGTTTCTAGGACGACCTCGAAACCCTAAAAATGAAAATTTAACAAACTAAAATCTTTTGAAAAAATAAAATATTCAATGCTTATGGTAACTTACACACCTTAGTCACTCCACTTGTACATTTTATAGTCAAAAAATTTAAAAAAACGTTTCTCGAAGAGAAATTTGTCATGAGTTGTCTAATCAAACCGATAAGAGTGATAAGGTGATTATATATTATCTAATGCTAATGGATACTAAGTTATGCAGTACACTAATGTATGACTAATATCTAAAAACTCTAATATAAGTTCTGCTTTGCTAAATTTATAATTTTATAATTCCTGATCTAAGATTGTTATTTAAATTGTATGTATTATTTATTACGTTAATTTTATTAACTCTAATAGTTTATTTATTTTATTTGCATGCCCTTTGAATGGAAGTTTTGAAAAAATGCATGAAATTAATTTTATTTCATCGAGTTTGTCATGTCTGTAAGCTATTCCAAATATATTTCCATTTTTAATTATTTTAGCAGTTATGTTTTAAAATGTAATTTTATATCCAGTTGTTTCATTTTTTCTGACAAATAACAAATTACTTCTCAAGTTGGGAACATGTAAAACATCATTGATAGTGATGTTAACTTTACGTACATTAACTTAAATAGTTTCCTATTTTCTTAGCAGTTCATCGTCGGACCATTCTTTGCTACTGATATCAGAATTGGCGTTTTTAATTCAGATAGTACAGATGTAAACCATTTCACATTATTAACTGAGTGATGAGAATCCTCTTTTTTGTATGATTGTCCCTCTGCACGTAGGGCGTAAGACGAGGAAACATGTCAAGTTCTCTTCAATTTCACGTTCAGTTGTTAACTGTGCACTACAGTCACAGTACACTATGTCCGTTACCTCTATATTTATTATTGTATGATTTATTATATTTCGGATTAAATTTTACACTCTGCTATCTTATGTCCGCTCGTCCACACCGAAAACACTTGACTGAAAATTTATTTTTAATAGTAAAAGCCACTCTCATTCCACAAATTCTCATTTTTCTGTTGCATTTGGATCTAACATATTTTTTTTTTAATTCTTAATTTTTCTTTTTTCTAATACATAGATGTAACTTATTTGGATTTAGAGTTTCCATTGCAGTTACAACGTTGTTGAATGATTTATAAAGAGGCATTCTTTCAGTTTGGCACACCCTCCCCCCTCATTGAGGGGGTAATAGAAGTCATAAAAAAAAGTGATAAAATTAAACGCCGATACTGTCGTTACCAAAGCCTTTATGAAATAATCAGGGCAACTCTACTATAATATTTTTCTATCACTTGCTTTTTAGGTTTGCATAGTTAACATCTTAATATGTATTAATATCTTTATACCCATTCATGGGTTTTTCTAATAATAAAAAAAAAAAAAGTGTGGTGTCGTGGGACACCCGGTAGGAACGAAGTTCCTTACGCTTTTCATTAAAATATAAATTATAAAATCAATTGTTCTATTATAAAATCACAGTTTAAAAATTAGCATACGATACTAACTACTTATACATGGTGGAGTTAAAAAAAGAGACAAAATTAAAAGTAACTAACAATTTGTACTAGCGGAGTTAAGGCAAAATTAAATGAAAAGCTTTTTATTATCTTCGTAGCGAGCGTCTTTCAATAAATAATGTATTGTATATTTAGAAAAAAGGTAATGATGAGTTTATAGTAAAATAGATGTTTGTAATCAGATGATCTTTATCACTTCATAGCAGTGTCGGCGTTCGTTGTACTAAAGAAATGTATTTATAAAAGTTGTTTGTCTCATTAAATAGATGAGGTAACATTTTTTCCCATCTTAAAATTCCAATTTTAAATTTGAATATACGTTTACGCGAGCGTTGCGCGCGAACGCTTAGGCGGATAACGTTGTCTAACTAACTCAGCCTACGCATTAATAAAATGAACATGTGTACCAAATTTTAACTAACTCGGTCATCTTTTACTCAAGTTATCGTCATCGGTAGATTTCGTAACGCTTAGTTGCGTGACGGTTATTTTGTGACGGGGATTTTGGTCGTTTTTTTCGGATTTCACTCCCGGGTTCCAGAATGTGCCATACATAAGGAACTTCGTTCCAATATTTCGTTTTCCCACTTTTTCGCCTATAACGTCGGACTGGTGGCGAAATACATACATACTGATACGAGAAAATTTAAGGCCAGATTCGGTTTTTGGAGTGTATGAAATGAAAAAGAATCTTAAAATTTTGCAATTCAGAATAATGTACAAACATAACTTTAAATTTATGTATATATAGATAAATTGCTTATTCTTAATATTAATTAACAATAAGATTTTTTTTCATTTAATGATGCATAAACAACTATTTTGAATTTATTAAACTCTTATAAAAAAAAAAATAAAAATGCAAAATTCTATAAATGAAACTGTTTTCTTTTTGTAACAGTAGAGTGGTAGCTATTAAATGAAATTGGACAAGAGGATTTTCTTCTTGGTCCGTAAATAAAAGTATTATTTTTTCCAGTTTGGTAAATCAATGGAGACGAGGTTTTTCCTGAAGTAATGAGTTTTAAGTAATGAATTCTCAAGTAAATGAAACCTTTGCCTCACTTCGCTTCAGAAGTATTTAAAAAAAGTCCAAAGGAGCCCTTTGCCTTGATTAAATTTTTTTTATTCAATAGCTTTTTTTTGAGAAGAGGGGGGTCTTTTTTTAACGAATCGAGAGAAAACGAAGAAAATTAAGGAAACCGGAACTGAACTTTGTTATTTTCTTTAAAAAGAGAAACAGAAATAAAAGGCTTCGAAAATGGCAATTTTGACAGTATTGAAAAATCTTAAAACAGAACCTCTAATTAGTTTAGTAAGAAACTAAACAGCATATTTAATTAGCCTTGTCTTGGCAACCATTAAATACGTTATCTAAAGTCAATAAAAAATAGAAATATTATTTTTTATCTTGTTTTTTTGAGCCTTGATACTTTAATTGATGATTTCGATGAACACTTTTTAGTACTAACTCACAAAGAATCGAAATAAGTAAGATTTTAATGTTAACGTGGTCCATTGTTTGATTTTTCGCTTTTTCTGGCTTACCTTACCATCTGTTGTTACTCATCTTAATTCGTAGTTCGCTTTGAGAAGGACTATGTAGGTTGTCATCAAGAAGTCAAACGAGTGCGGGTCCGATTCCAAGATTAATATGAAAATATATGTGGCTCGGGCTTGCGCAATGATACCAATATATTAATTAGAGTGATTAGGCATAGTCAATTCAAACTGTCTATATCAGGACGAACCACAATTAACGATGAGATGGTGCATAAAAAAAGCTCAAAGTGGAAAGTTCTGGTGTAATTGTTGTTTGTGGTTTACTTTATATTTTTTGGGGTGCTGAACACGAATCTGAAGTTGTCCAACAAAATTTCCCGCGGAAAGTATGAGAAATCATCGAAAAACTACTAAAAAAAAAAGATTTTTTTATTGGTTTTCAGCTTATAACTTGCAAAGCAATCCATTAACGCAAAATGTGGTCTAGTAGTAAAATAAAAAGGAGAAAATAACCTATAATTTATGTCTATAACATTTATTTGTACGTCATACGGTTTTCACGCAAATGGGAGTTAAAATATTGGGAAGGCGTGGAGAGTGCTGAAGTGTAAACGGTTGGTGGCCGGACTGCGCTGGCAGTTAATTTTATGTTTTTCGGTGTGCTGAAGACGAATCTGAAGTTGTCCAACAAAAATTTTACACGCAAATATGAGAAATCATCATAAAACCACTATCTTCTTTTATTTTTTTAGTGGATTTCGCCTTATAACTTGCAAAGCAAGCTATTTACGCAAAAAGTGGAGAAGTAGTAAAATAAAGAAGAGAAAAATACCTACAAATTATCTCTTTACCATTTTTTTGTAAGTCGAATGGTTTCTATGCAAAAGAGGGTTGAAATAACCGGGAAATCAATAATTTTTGAAAAATAGCAACAAAAATAATAGAACCTGTGTCTAAGAGCTCGCATTAGTACTTAAATACATATAAATTGTTCAGAAATTCGCTATATATTATTTTAAGAATAAGGTTTGTTGCTATTTTTCAAAAATTATTGATTTCCCGGTTATTTCAACCCTCTTTTGCATAGAAACCATTCGACTTACAAATAAATGTTATAGTCATAAATTGTAGGTTATTTTCTCCTTTTTATTTTACTACTAGACCACTTTTTGCGTTAATGGATTGCTTTGCAAGTTATAAGCTGAAAACCAATAAAAAAAAAATGTTTTTTAGTAGTTTTTCGATGATTTCTCATACTTACCGCGGGAAATTTTGTTGGACAACTTCAGATTCGTGTTCAGCACCCCAAAAAACATAAAGTAAACCACAAACAACAATTACACCAGAACTTTCCACTTCAAACTACCATTTGACTGGACTAAATCATTTTTATTTATTTATTTTTTTAAATTTAATGTAATGAACAACTTTTCCTTGCTTTGTAATTTAGCTTGTTTTATTCACCTCTAGATAGAGCTAGGGTCGCCAATAGGGCAAGAAGGGATGCAGGAAGAGGCATCTTTGTAAGAGGCATCTTTGTAAGAGGCATCTTTCTCATCATTGTTTACACGATCCTTTTCATCAACTCTCGCAATATGTATGTTGCAATGTTATAGCATGAGTATATTGGCGTTAAGGTTTTAAATAGTGGATAAAATTGGGTTCCAAATTACATTGTCCTTATCTTTACTGTATTACACAATCTTATTGTAAACAAATATAATATATTGTAACAAATATAACGTTAATAAGTGTTAACGTTGACAAATAACTTAATATTAAGTAATAAACTTAATATTATACACGAATGAAATTATTGTGATTCCTCTAGAAATCGAATAAGACCCAAATATTTCTTATATGACCTTTTGTCTAATAAAATAAGACGTGAGGAAGCTTTGTGCTAGTCAATTTGGAAGACTTCTTGTTGCAAAATTTCACTTTCTGTCAACAAAAATAAGAGGAAAATCAAAAATAATTGCTTTCATGCTTAAATATATTCATTGAAGTAAGATTTATCAATGGTTCCATGAAGAAGGTTTTAACATGTCGGAAGTCTCCCCGATCTCACTACGGAGGAACCAGATACATTACTAAACAGAATGAAGTTTTAAGCAGGCATGAACAAACAATGGGTGAGAAGGGTCCGATTCTAATTTCATCCACGTACTCCATACCATACGTCCTTTTAACCAATCAAATGATTTTGTATTAACGTTTTCACGTTAAAGATATTGCTCGAAAAAGCCTTTATTTAATACCGAATAGAGAGATCGTGATTTGAAAAAGGTTTTTATATTGTGGGGGGAAAATCCCGGGAAATACGGAAGGTAGAAGAAGTCAGTGTGGTACTCGGAGGAGGCTGAATAGTGCGCAGTGATTGGTCTAGAGAGACGCTCACAGCGCCCCTGGTGGTTGTTTCCAGCATCTCATCTCTCTGTACTTCAGTAAGTCGCCAGACCTCGGCCGATGAGGTTCTACGGGTGGTTAATGTCGCGTTGCACCCCGACTCGCTCGAATATCGTCTAATACATCGCACCGAACATTCAAAATACATTTAGACAGTATCACCTCTTACAAAGATGCCTCCGCCTGCATCCCTTCTTGCCCTATTGGCGACCCTAGCTCTATCTAGAGGTGAATAAAACAAGCTAAATTACAAAACAAGAAAAAGCCATTCATTACATTAAATTGAAAAAAAAAAATTAATTAAAATAATGATGGTAATATTATGAATATGCTACTGATATAACCTAATTATACCTACTGATATTCAATAACTTGTTTGCTATGATAGCACACAAGATACTAAGGTCTTGGTGCGAACCATTGGTCAAGACAGAAATGAATGATAAGAAAACGTACTGCTGATATTTAGTTTAATGGCAATGAATTCAATTTTCATTTATTTATATAATAATGCATTTATTCAACAAAATATTGGAATTAATTAAGACACAAGCTAAGAATTAATTTTATCATACAATTTTATATGATGTTAAATTAAATGAAAAATATAAATTTCACGAAGTATCAATAGCTAGTCATATTTTAATTGCACTAATTTAGTCCATAATAAATAATTAATTGGAAAATGAGAAGTAAACATTATTCTCATAACACCATTTTTTTACAGAATAAAAGAAAGTTAAATTCACACAAAAATGCAGTGAATTTTACAATTAATATTATAGTTAGTAACATTTATTTACTAAAATTGATAAATATTTTAATTTAATAGAATACAAATATTTGATTTTTACTCCCCTTTCAAATGGAATGTCTGGTTTTGAAACTTCTATTCCTATATCTTTGAACATATACACCACCTTAGAATAATTCTAGCAGAAACACACAATATTAGTCTTTAAGTTTTAGAATTTACTATTTAATTTTTTTTTAAAAAAAGACGGATAGATGCATTTATTACCAGATCATACACACATGTATCCTTTTTTAAAAAAAGAAATTTATTTGCATTAGTTTTAGCAATTTATTTGCATAGTAGTAGAAAAAAAAAAAAAAAAAAAAAAAAAAAAAAAAAAAAAAAAAAAAAAAAAAAAAAAAANGATTGGAATTTGGAAGTGCATAATTGATAATTTTGGTATTATTTTTATTTATATTTTTTTTTATATATATTTTTTAATGGGAATATTATATGAAACTTTTATCAAGGTTTTTTGCAGATATTCAAACTGGTACCATTGGCACTCTGTGGACTGGCACAAGAGTGTTTCTGTAATATTTTTTCAATTTTGGTAAAAAATAAGAGAAGAAAAAGATGGTCTTGATTGTTTCTTTTTTATTATTATTTTCTTGGATTTAAAGGTCTTAGTATAATTTGTGATGTTAAGATTTTTACTTCGGACATTCATCCTTAGCCATGGAAAGGGTTTATTATTAAAAACATTATTCTATAATAATTACTTAAATATCTTAAAATTATCTTAAAACAACAATATATTACAACAACATATTATATTGAAACTACTCTTCCGGTTTGATAAAATTTGGGCGATATAATAAACTAAATTTCAGTATACGTTTCAACCTTCGGTGCCAATTGCCAATTTGTTTCTCTTCCGCATGCGCACAAACATATATTTATTTACACCTATATATCTACAAAAGTACTCTTTTGATTTATATGAAGTTTAGATGGTTTGTCGAAAGAAGAAAGATATTAATTTATAACTATAACAGCAGGTTCTGACCAACTTCTGTATGGCCTACCGTTTCATTTTGGTTACAATGTAGCAATGGACAATGCAACAGTATATGTTCGCGGATGTTTATTGTTCAAGATCGAATGAACGCTATTTTACAGTCACCTCTAACTTCTTCGATCTACTAAACCCGCTTTGCAGCGTAGCTAGGCTCATTCAGGCAGACTAACTCTGCAATCATCTTAAGAGGCTCACCTATATCTTTGTCCCGACTTTCTGAACTTCTTCCGCTTGGAGAACTACCCCAAATGTTAAATATTCAAATGTCTAAATTTTGAGGGAAGATTAGACAGGCAGATAATATGAGTAAGTTAAACCTGAGTGATTTATTTTTACCACTTTTTTGAGCTGGACATTTAAATTTCATACACTGGTATCCAGGTGTACACAATGATTAATTTACTATTGCTGGTATCCAGCTTACCAGCTCTGTCCATCTTACCTAGCTTAAGTGCAAGATACCTCAAACATACTGCTCCTTATCAACTTCCCACTCAGATAACTTTTTTTTATTTTACTAGGACATTTTATTGTTATTTACTCAATATTCATTTTGTAAATATCTTCTTTTTAGGTTTCTGTGCAAACTAAATGAAACCTTATATAACGGCTCTGCCTGTCTGTCTGTCCGTTGGCTTGTTAGACTAGGTATAGCTAGAAACATAAAATTTGGCACACAGGTACATCTCGGCATTTTAGACAACTGGACACATTTTGGAGTTTGTATACTTAATATTTCCAAAATGGCGGCCCTGCCAATATGGCGAGTGACTAAAAAAAAAGTTTTTAGTTACCATGGCATGTTATACATCAATTTAAAGGTCTTGAAGTGTAGAAAAAGAATATGCAACTATTACACTTAATATTTAAACTTAATCGTACAGAAACCGGCGATTATCGCCTCACGTACTTACGTGAAGCGCACCTTACTTGTTTCTTTAAAATCAACGAAGTACTGTTTATTTGAAAAATATCAGTAAATATAAAACTTTGTTTTTTAACTTTTGATTGATCTTCGCTATCTTCAATTCTATTCAAAATTCACAAAGTTTCAGGTGAATACAGTCCACTTTAGTTGCTCATGATCTGCAATCTGTTTTTTAAGAATTTAAAATATCCATTGTATTAAAAAAAAAAAAAAAAATCTTCAGAGAAGGGTTGAAAGGTAAAGGGTCTTGGGGATTCACGTTGAGAATCCAACGTTGCGGTGCAGTGTGTGTGACATAAGTTTGTAGAAACATAGATTTTGTATTTGAAATATCTAGGTGTTAAGGCGTCAGGTAGCGTACAAGGATTTTAAGTTTAAGGTTATTATAATAATTCTTGCTCAAATGTTCAGCGATGGTGACTAATATCTTGTCGATATGATTGCCTAATATAATAAATTTATTATACTTAAATTCCCAAAAATAGAGTAATAAGGAATCACTACTTAAGGGAATAAATTGGTTCATGAAAATGTCTTACATCTGTAACTCAATTGGAGCTTGAGGATTTGTGTACCAACTTGCAAAGCTATGCTGTGAAATATTAACTTTCGAGAACTAAATGTTAAAATGAGTAATAAAAAAACTAGGAAAATGTTTGGAAAAGTACTTGTTTGATATATGATATATGTAGTCTTATAAGTTATGCTTATAAAATATTATATGTGTTAGCCTTAGTATGTATCTAAGTGAGGTATTAAACATATAAATCACATTTATTACTAGAGATTTAGATACAGTTTCAAGAATGACTTCTTCTAGGTAGTAGGAATTTAAAAATCTCTTTCAGTTTAATAAATTTTGATATAATTTAAGTTTGAATATGTAGTTTTAATTTATCGCTTAAATAATATCACAAACAATAAAATTTAAATATATGTACCTATAAGTCCAGGAGATAGCATGCAAAACAATATCTGACTACCACCCAGCTAATTTTTTGTGCAAGTTAATCTTTTAGTACTTTTAAAGAATATGTAGTCGGATAAGTTCGTCTGCAGGTAATAGCTTGGCAATAGGCATTAAAAAAAAAAACTTGCGGAGAGCGGCCATGTCCTGCCAATTATGGTGGACAATCGGACAATGTGCTTTTAATGATCCTGGGTACAAAATTAGTTTGTAGGCCAAAAATCAAGATAATGTTAGTTAGTCACTTGATAGGTGACCAATTTGATTTGGTGTTTAATATTTATATAACAAACCTATCAGACTATCTAGTCACTACCTAACATAAACTTGATATTTGGTCTACTAACTAATTTTGTACTCAGGATCTTGAAAATCACATTGTACAGTACACCATGATTGGCGGCACATGGCCGCTCTCCACCGGTTTGTTTGTTTTAAATGCCTAATGCCAAGCTATGTCACGCAGACGAACTCAGCCCACCATATATTCTTTAAAGACACTAAAAGATTACCTTGTACACAAAATTTTCTAGCAATGTTAGTCATTCACTAAATTCATTCTAGCTTGATGTTAGTCATACACTTAATCACGCTATCTCCTGGACTATATACTTTTAGCTTACGAAATGAGATGTCCAAGCTTTATATTTGAGGTAATTTAGTTGTTTTAATTAAAGTGTTAGTGGATTTTTTTGGTATAACCATATTAGCAATTATAGACTAGTTCCAACCACTTTTTACTTTATTATTTACGTAGTATATACAGAAAGTATTGTGATTACGGGACAATAATACTATAGTTTGCTGAGTCCTAGCAAGTGGGTTTTAAAAATGTGTCTGTTGTGAATGGACATTACACTCACGTGGAGCCTAAACTACTGGACTGATTTAGATTAAATTTGGTATATATGTTAAAAATATCGTACCACGGCGCTGAATTAACAACTTATTTTAATTTTAAATTTGGTGGCGATATCCCCAAACTGTTGTTCTCGAAAAGGTTCTGACAATTTTTTATTTAAGAATTCTTTTATATAGTAATTTATATATGAATCTATCCATATTTCGTTTTTCCCGGAAAAAAATTTATTCTTGAGATTGGGTGGTCGGTTATAAGCCGGTTTCGATTCCCCACCAGGAAGGAGTTATTGTTACAACATAACTAAATTATAAAATATATAAAAGTATAAAATATTCTATAACTATTAAATGTAACTACGAAAATAGCGCCAAAAAAAACAAAAAAACTACGAAAACTCTAAACAAATTACCATGAAACAACTTGGACTAAGTATTCTATGTACTCATATATTATATATTAATACGTATATTGGGGACAGATGTTTTTATTCTTCTTTTGTGATCTGAAGACCTTTTAATAAACTGATCAAGATTTCTTATTTTGATTTAGTGAGCTTGAGTTTGTAAGATGTTTTAAAACTCCTTTAATTAATTAATATTAGGTTTTACCAATTCGGCAATTTAATCGAAAGATCGATACATATCCTGGATTTAAATATTTAATAATTGCAAGATAAAAAGAACTTTTTATATACTACGTTTTTAAATTATCTGCTTTAAATCATAAATTTGAAACCTGTCAAAATGAAGATTATAAATATGGGACATGCCATAACAAATAAAATAACTTTCCACACAGCTTAATTTGCTGAAAACGAATTAAGTTTTGCTGAAAGAAGGATAAAAGTATTAAAATAATGCATTGTCATCGTGTTCTGAGCTATTCTAAAAGTTTCAAATGTCTAGCTACTCGGGAAGTTAGTTAAAAATCGATTGGAAGATTTTTACTGGACAAACAATCAAACAAACAAACAAGAAAGCAAGCTAATAAAAACATAGTAAAATTATAAAGGGCATCGGTATAAAATTCTTCTTCTTTTACTTTAATACCTGTGTTTCCGGAAAAATCTTTTTCACGCAACTATTTTTTTTATTGTGAAATCTATATCTATATTAGGGTTTAAAATATTCTGTTGGAAAATCGCCTACAGTCATATTTTTATTTTTCTTCAACAAAATATGTTATTATAGCCTAGAAATGGTAATGCTTGTTAAACTCAATATGTGTTATTAGTATTTGGAATCACGATATTTCTGGCTTAGTTAATTCTTCGGCTTAGTGCTTAGTTGAAAGTTATAACTAAGTTAGCGTTAACTCACCAATTACTTTTAACTCTGCGTGTAATGTTGCTTTACTAAAAAATTATGTTATATTATTATTATTTTTTTCTTAAAAGTATTTTTTTTTCAAATAGGCTATGTTTTCTTACTAAAAAGCGAATTTTATTACTATTTTAGTTTAGATTTACAAAGAACAATAAAATATAATAAGGCAAATGAAAAGAAATGTTCTTTTTTCAAACGGGGGCTATTTATATGAAAAATAACTGAGTGGCGGAAGCTATAAAAGTTACGCTTTGTTCTTAAATGAAATAAACAAAAACAAGAGAGACAGCTTGTAAAAGATTTCAAAGTCTAAAAATCGGATGTTTTTTTCTTCCAAAAATCGGTCCGAGACAACTCAGATAAACTTTCTCGTATGCGAGTTCATATCTAATTACTTAGCCCACTGTTTTCCATTTATTAGTTTTCACGTTTTTGTAATTATTATTAAAAATTTTATTACAATTTATTTTTAAAATAACAATTAATCTTTATCATCAAAATAACTTCTCCTCGGCGGGGATACGAACCCGACCTCTCTCAGTCCGCGTTTAAAGCTATTTTCTTGGGAACTAGATTTTTCCCAGGAAAACGGCTTATATGGTTAGATTCGTATTTAAATGGAATACATTTTCGGAACAGTTTTCGAGAAAAAATAGAAAAAAAAGTCAAAAAATAAAAAGACCCTACAATTTAGGCGCTACGCGATTGCACCGACGCGACGACAGACGGACTTAAGGAACCTTAAACCGTGACTTGAGGAAACTCAAAATCCAATTTTTGCACCATCATAATACTTTCTCTTTATATGACTAACTAAAACACTAGAGGGGTCCTCCACCTACTCTCTTCGCCCGTCAATTCTCAGAAAGCGACCGTTATCCAGCGAAATCACTGCTTGGGATACTAGATACTATAGAGTTCTCTGTTATAAATAATTGAGGATATGAATTAAAATTCGATAAAATAGCCCCAACACCGCACAATATCCCCCAAAAACAATATCTGGTATAATAATGAGGTCGCCGCAATGTTTTTTTTTTTTTTTTTCTCTCGCCATAAATTAATAACAATTAACTGAATAATTTTAAACTTTGTACATTTCAGAACTATAAATAAAACAACTATTAAAGACAAGTACTTATTGAGGGGGGAGGGGAGTGTAAATCGGAATAAGGTTTCCAAAATAATAGGGTTTATTTGGAATAAAAAATACATTGTAGTCACTTGCATTAAAATTGAAGTAATAATTGAATTGAATAATAGGGTTTACTTGGAATAAAAATACCTTAGAATAAATAGTGTATGTGTAAAAAGTATCTGAAGATAAAACTTTTTGCATACGAGTCTGCAAGACAGTGAGATATTTTCATGTAATGCTTTTTGGTGTCGTTTTTTTGTAACGTTTTTTGTAACGCCTTTTGGTGTCGTTTTTTTTTGTAACGCTTGTGTAACGCTTTTCGAGTAAATGTGTCAAGTAAAGACATGAAAATGTCAAAAAATTCTAAAAGTCCATTGTTGTAGGTTAGTTTTCATGTGAGCTCAGAAGACAGATTTTTTTTTCAACTTCTTATAGACTCTGGGGACCATCAAACGTATTAACCCTAAATCACAGATAAAATAATACTATGTCTTCCTCAAAATATGGATTAACCATCTGGTAAATACGTAATGTATATAATTTATATGTATGTATAATGGGTAATAAATCGATCTATCTATCTATCTGTCCCCTACGGAAACTAGGTTTATTTCTACTCTATATATGTATTAAGATTTTATTTTTTATCCTCTAAAGCAATCCCAGCGTGATAAATTATGACCCTTTTCCCCCCGTAGAAAAGATAGAAAAAAATTGTTGTTGACAGAAAGTTTTGAGTTGAAGGGAGTAGATTAGTTTTACACAATGTGGAGAGGTGGTTGTTGAAACGGACCGGAAAAGTCGCTGGCTTGTAAAGTGGAGCATCCTAGTCAGCTGATATCACGCTCGTCTGACTTCCCGATATTAAAACAAATTATCACCTTTTTTGTTCTACTTCTCTCCCCTACAAAAAACTAACTATTTGGCACCAGCTATAAAAATAAAAATTATCATTGGAAATCAAGACCGAAATTGGCCTAGTATGTGCTTTCAGCAAGCACGCTCAAAGGGTCCGTAGACAGTTAAATAGGACGAGTTCGTTTACTAGCATAATTGGCCCAGCCATATCAAGATGGTGGCCATTTAAAAGTTTGTTTTAGCTATAATGTTAGAAAAATTTATAACATTGACGTTTCTTTATCCTAAATTCTTATTAACAGAGATTAAAGACGCCGCTACACATTTGGAAAGGTATGGATAAAGGAACTTTCTGAAGATTAGAATTGGTGATTAGGGTAAGTCACATTTATCAAAATAAAATTGAAGATGAAAATAGTTGCAAATTAAAAATCATTTAAATCCAAGTATTTTGAAAAAATGGGAAATAATATCTGTCCTATGGATTGTTGAGGCACAAGAGCAGTGAACAATGTAAAGCGTAAGGTAGAAGGGAAAATCGCTATGAAAGGGTGCTTTATGTGTTAATGTATCATTATGCAAGGGTGTGCATATGTGTTAATGTCATTATGTGTTTAAGGGTAGAGCTATAGTTAAGAATAATGAGTGATAATGGAAGGGTTAGTACTATCAACAAATAAATTAAGTTTCTGACCAATAAAGTTTAAATTTAAAGTACAGGGGATTTTTGCACTATCTAATCATGGGCCCTTTCTTTGATGACCAACCAATTTTCTTTCTCTTGAGAAGATACAGCTTGCTTGTAAGTTTTTGGTTTTTCGATAATTTCTGCTCTACAAAGTTGATATTCGTCTTCTCTACACCTGGCTGGACGTTTCAAATTTGATCTATCTCGTAGAATCATTCCTTCATCGTCTCTTCTGTCTTCTTTTTCTTTTTCAGTCTCCTCTTCACTTAATGTTAAATATAACCATCAACAGAATAGTTATTGTGGTTATTGTCTTTGTACAATGCTTCTTCATTAAACACAACGTCTTTTGAAATATTGGCTTGTTTTGTAGCAGAATCGTCTGTCGAAAAGTCTGTAGTTGGGGCTGTTGCCTTCATAACCAACTAAGTAGGTTTTCTTGGATTTTCTCTGGAATTTAGTCCGAAACTGTTTAGGAATATGGATATAGGCTTCTGAACCGAATTTTCTAAGGTGGTTTATATTATTTTCTTTTCCAGTCCATTTTTCATAAGGAGTTTTCTCATTAGTTTTTGAAGTGTGTCGATTTAAAGTAAATACCGCAGCATTAACTGCTTCTGCACATAAATTTGGTGGAAGGTTAGTACTGCAGAGCATACTTCGAGCACTTTCTACTATTGTTCTTAGATCTCTTTCAGCTTTACCATTTTGCTGTGGTGTATATGGTGCAGACTTTTCAATTATGATACCGGATTTCTTAAAATGATCAGAGAGAGGGAGATACTCAGTGCCATTGTCGGATTTAAAGAACTTAATTTTGTTACCTGTTTGCCGTTCCAGTAGTTTCTCAAATTCTAAAAACTTTGAATACACGTCACTTTTGTGTTTTAAAATATAAACTTGGCGATATGATGTACATTCGTCTTTAAACAGAACAAAGTATGAAGCACCGCCTAGTGACGTCACTGGCATTTTCCCGCTCACATCTGACACTATATATTCACCCGGCTTATAACTTATTTTATTTAGGTTTTCTTTGTAGGATTTCCGATGTAGTTTTCCAAACTGACAAGCTTCACAAAAAAATGTATCTGTAGAATTGATCTTTTTTAAAATTTTTAAGAGATTGAAAGTTGATATGTCCCAGCCTTTCATGCCATAGCATGACTGGGTTAACCGTAGAGGCATTTCCTTGATGACAAAAGTTTGGTTTGAACAACATTTTATAACACTGATTATTTTGCATAATTCCACATGCTACTACTTTTCCATTTTTATGGATTTCTAATTTATTTTTATTAAATACAGTTGTAAAATTTTTAGTAAAAATGGCTCCCACTGAAAATAAATTTTTCTTAATTTTTGGTACGTGGGTCGTTTTCATTCGTAGGGTACATTTGCTGTCTTCGCACTTTGCGTTCAAATTTCTTAGGATGTGCAAGGAATTTTTAAGTTCTCTCTTCACAATTTTATTCTTCTCATTGCAAAGAGTTAGGATGTACGTATTTTTTTAAAATAAAATAGTGCTTTATATATTAAAAAAATATATATATATATATAAAAAACTCATGAATGTCACTGTCTTCAGGCATTTTAGATAATGTTGAAGAGCTCCCATTTTAAAGCCCTTATAGTTACAGAAACAAAACCTTAATCAGTGGTCTTATAAGGTTCTCTATTTACACCTAACGAAGAGATAATAAATTTGATTCTTTTCAGTTTTTTGGAAAAAAATAAAATAATAATGTCTATAAGTTTAGTGCCAAAGTCGACCTCATGAATGTCACGTCTTTATCAGTGTCACAGATTTGTAATAGGAGTGGGGATACACCAAGGTATAACACCCCGAGAGTTCCACTATATCGTTCAGTTGTCGCTGTGCCTTCATTTACACTCGATCCTCTGCCAGAGTCTATTTTTGAAAAATAAATGGTAAGTATTTTTATTCGTCCTCATGAATGTCACGCTGATTTCTTAATTATTCAGCTTTATTAAATGATTGTAATTATTGATTAAGTATAGTGCTTACTTTATAGTTTAATTATATCCCAAGTTCAATTTTATAGCTTTAATAAAAACTTATAAAAATTACATTTTATTGTAAATCTCATGACTGTCACAACTCATGAATGTCACTACCTGGTCCGTGACATTCAAGAGTGTTATGTGACAGTCATGAGAAATCTTTTAGTTTTGTTATCCTGTTTTGCCGGTTTTAATTGTCCATTAACCTAGAGTATGACTACTTCTTTTTATGACTTTTTCTTTTTTATAGGCTTTAACATCAGCGAAAAGAGCCAAGCGCTACAGAGAAAGAAGAAAGGCAGATGGTGAAAGAGATGCCATGTATAAAGCAAAAGAACGAGTGAGGTAAATGCTTTTTTTTGTTTCCAGGGAATAAAAATTGTCAGAATCTAAAGATACCAAAAAATTATCAATAATATAAATAAATAATTTATTGTGGTAGTAAATATTAGACTTAAAAAAGTATTTCAGTATAATAATGAAATCGACAAACTCGTGTGAACTATTTAAATGGAAATTATTTCAATATGTGGACAAACCAATAAGTGTATATTATTTTTTTATTTTACAGAAATTCAAAAAGGAAAAAAGTAAAAGATATGACGCCCAGAGAACATAGGAGTATAAAAAAATACTGGAGGAAATTAGATGCTCAAAGAAGAATAAAAGTAGCAGCAAACCCGACCATTACGATTCCGGCACCACCAGAACTTTCTAGCTCGACATCCGGACAGCGACGAGGAAGACGAGTACAGGCTGCTAATCGATCTCGCACAAACAGAAAGAATAAACAACTACAAAATAAAATAAAAGAGCTGGAAGAAAAGAATAGATCATTAAAAAGGAAAATTTGGAGGGACAACAAAAGAATACAGCGTCAGAAAATGCATCAGCCAAATTTACTTTCTCCGCTTAGCAAAGTAGTGCAACTTGTAGATGCCAGTGTTTCTCATACATTATCTACTCCCCAAAAAAAAATATTTAAAAAAAGTGATGCTGCTAAAAAACTGGCGTTTCATGATAATTTGATTAATACCCTAACACAAAGAACATCTAGGAAGGAGAGAAGGCTTTCAAGTGATTTGACAGTTACACAAGCATTAAGGCGTTACCGCCTAATAGCTTGGGCAAGATCTTCGTTGGGATTTAAGGGGCGGAGAAAGATTAGAAGGGCACGTGTTGAAGTTGAACGAAAATTAAAATTCCTTGTAGAAAGTTTTTTTCTTTCTGATGACGTCAGTCGTGCTACTGCAGGCATAAAAGAAACTCTAACTATGAAAAAAGTTAAAAAACAGAAAAAGTACCTTCAGGCACCAATGAAAAAGTTGTATGGAAAGTTTAAAGCATCTCACCCTGATGTTAAGATATCCTACGTAACATTTACACGATATCGCCCATTTTATGTTTGCTTACCAAATATAGAAAGACGAGACACATGCATCTGCAAGTTACACACCAACTTTCAATACATTGCCAACAAACTACACTCGGAACAACTGATAAATACTAAAGACATACACGTTCAAGTGAAGGAAATGGTTTGTGATAAACTATCGATCAAATGTATGTACAGTGACTGCCAACTATGTGCTTCAAGAAAGCTTGAACCACCTAATGAAACTATAGAGTTGCCAGTTACTTGGAAGCAGTGGATAACAGAGAAGGAAAAACGCGAAAAAATTGTAAAAGGAGTCCCAAAAAAATATGATATCTCTGTTTCCAAACTTGCAGTTATTAAAGGGACAATGTCTTCATTAGTGAAGGAATTTAATAAAAAGTTACCGGAGTTTAAAATTCACATTTTTAACCAGAAAAATCAGAACAAAGCCTATAATGACTGCAAAAACTCCCTCAAAAATGACAGTGCAGTTGTCCACATAGACTTCTCTGAAAATTACGCTTGTAAATATGCACAAGAAGTTCAACAGTTTCATTTCGGGGGCTCCAGAAACCAGGCCACCTTGCATACTGGGGTTCTTTACTTGAGTGGATATCCACCATTTCCATTTGCTTCTATTTCAGAGAGCCTAGAGCACGGCCCAGCAGGAATTTGGGCTCATTTACACCCAATACTCACATTCATATCGGAGGAGCACCCCGAGGTCAAACTTCTACACTTCTTTTCAGATGGACCTTCATCTCAGTACCGTCAAAAGAAGAATTTTTATTTGATGACATCACGGATTTATTTTTATGGATTCAAGGGAGCGACGTGGAATTTCTTTGAGGCATCTCATGGAAAAGGTGCAGCAGATGGTGTAGGAGGTGCTTTGAAACGTTCTGCTAATGCAAAGGTAGCCTACGGAACAGATATTCCGGATGCCGTTTCTTTGTATAATCTATTGATGCAGGATAGCAGCATAAAGCTTTTTTTTGTAACTAGTTCTGACATTGAAGACATTCGTAATTCTCTTCCTTCTGATAAAAACATTAAAACAGTAAAAGGCACCCGCTCAATTCACCAAATAGCCTGTTTTGCAGACAGACCAATCATACAACATAGAAAGGTCAGCTGCTTTTGTGGGAAAAACGTTTGGACGCATCAAGTGCTATGCCAATGTTACAAGTGGCAAGAGAGCAGCCTCCTAGAACTTCCAAAAGAAAAAAGAATGATTCGGTCTTTGACTTTTAGCTCATCTTCTTCTTCATATTCGGATTTCTCAGTCAGAGACGAGTCTGACACAGAGCTGGATTTAGTTGACCTTCACATTGACGAAGGAAATTCTGCTCAACCAGCCCATCAGTCTTTTGAAGCAATGGGACAGCTGAATTACGGAGTTTATGTCCTCGTAGAATATGTGGGTGGTTTAAGGGGTAAAAATAAATATAGGTATGTGGGAGTATGCCAGGGAGAGGTGGATAAAAACCAGGACATTGAAGTCATGTTTTTAAATGTAGTTGGTGAAGATAACTCGTTATTTAGGATGAATGAAGAGGATGTTAGTTTAGTCGGAGTAGATCAAATAATGGGCATATTACCTGGGCCCAAAATAAAAATGAAAGGCAAACGAATTTTTTATAAATTTCAAACCAGTATAGATGTTTCTGAAAAACATTAAATTTAAGGGACTAGGAGAAACTTATTGTAATTTTTTACGCTTAGCAATGATTGTGATTTTATATTATAAGTATTTTATTCCAATTTAATTAAAAACAATGCTAGTTAGATTTAAGTTATTTTTTGTTGAGTTTGGAATACTTACCCGACTTCTTTGTAAACATGTTCCTTTGTAGAATTTAAGTTTTTATAAAAAGCTAGTTCATTAGATTTAAGTTATTTTTTGTTGACTTTGGAATACTTACCAGACATCTTTGTAAACATGTTCCTTTGTAGAATTTAAGTTTTTATAAAAAGCATTTCATTAGATTTAAGTCATTTTTTGTTGACTTTGGAATACTTTCCCGACTTCTTTGTAAACATGTTCCTTTGTACAATTTAAGTTGTTATAAAAGCTAGTTCATTAGATTTAAGTTATTTTTTTTTACGTTAGAAAAACTTGTTTCATTGTGAAATTTGATTTTATAGAAAAACTAGCTCGATATTGTTTTTATATTCCTGTCAATTTCTTTTTATATTCTTAATATTTCGTTATTTTTTACGTGTTCTTTCTAATTGGGTTTAGATTGTTTTACATTTATTTAAAAAATATAAGGCTGAACTATTTTTTATAAAGTTTATAATAAAAATATATATCTCAAACGTTTACAAGTGTTGTCTTTTTTATATAAAACTCATGTCACTTTTTCATTAATTACTTTTAAAGTCCTGAAACTTTTTTTTTTCTCTATAATTTTTCACAAATAAAATATAAATGTCAACCTGTAGCATTATTACACCTAAAAAGCCAACTTCCATATCATTATGAGCTCTAATTTCATATATGAGTCAAAATATTAGCAACTTTATTGTCACATTCATGAGTTTTTTTAAAAAAAAATACCTGAAATACTATATTAAGATAAATTATCTTCTTAAAAGTAATTAAAACATATATTTGGACGCTTTTGGAGAGCTTTGGCAGTAAAATTACCTTTAAAAATGAATTTTGATGGGGGCAATTTGTCGTGACATTCATGAGTGGACATTGCTCTTTTCTCCGCTAAAAAAATTGCTGAAAATTTGGCAAGCAAAAAAAATCGCAAATAATTGGCTGAATCATGATCTAAACTGTTTATACAACATCAAGGATCGATCAATGGTTCAATTTCTTCAAGTTGAAATTTTGTGTTGGGACACTTTTAGAGAGCACCAAATGTACCCTACGAATGAAAATGACCCACGTACAAAGTGTTTTCCAAAGTTTTCTTATCCCACTTTCCGTCTACTAGAGCTAAAACTTCGACAGTACCTTCTCCTTCAGCATAAACAAAAGAATTATCTCCTATTTGTACAGCTACATTACTTTCTATCTTCTTCAGATCACTAAACCATTCTCTGTGAAACGTCATGTGCTTAGATGCTCCACTATCTGCTAGCCAAATATTTTAACATGCATCAAGAGACATATTTTTTTCTTCTGCACTAAATGCGCTATCTTTTCTTTCACTGTAGTTTATTTCTTCAGATTCTTTCTTCCTAAACCAACAATTTTTTTCGGAGTGTCCAGACCGAGAACATATTTGGCAGATCTTAGCCTTCTTATAAGGTTCCTTGTCAAATGATTTGTACCCTTTCTTTCTATACCAGAATTGTTCTTGGGAATGTCCACGTCTAGAACGCAGTGGAAGCGTGTTGGGCCCACAACCTATTGAATATTGTATTGAAATAGAACAGAATGTATTTAGGAGTTATATTAACATTAATATTTGATTAATAAATGATATAAATACAAAGCGGTTTGTCATCCACTTGTACAGAGTTGACAAAGTTTATGTCAACATTGTTTGTTAAATATCCAAATTGTACTTTCCAATAATTATACTTAGTTTTTCTTTGACTATAACTCTGCTAAGTTTTATATTTTCAAGTAAATACTCTTGAAACACCTATCTAAACTTTGAATATTTTTTCCTGATAATAAAACCTGAAAACAACTGGTGCTATTAAACAATATTAAAGTTTTCCAACTAATGGTCGGTGTGTTATAAGCCCCAGAGGGAATGGCTTATATTTACATTGAAACTTTTTGTCCTAAGTGCGACGTATATCGTATATCAAATGCACATCAACTAGGTAGTTTGAAAATAAATCATTGTATGCCGACCGCGTGGGTGTAGGTGTTGAAATATTTATGAGTTTTCTGGAATTAAAGTGGATGCTTAATGTGCTTTAGGCATTATAGGTATCCACAGCTGCCAGGGGAAATTCGCTAATCATTGTTGATTGACATCCTTCACGGTGTGGGTGTCCAGGCTGCGGTAAAGATTCTCTCTCCACATATCAATGACAAATAAATAAATTACTTGATTATAAATGTGGAAGCTTCCGTGATTAGTAAATTATTGCTACTTATTTGGCAATGCAATAAAATATTTGCTCAGGCTTGCACAAAAAAAAAGTTGAATCTCTTCATCTTACAAACTGCAAGCTATTATAAAACAGTCGTGAGTTAATAGTTTCTTTTTCCATTCTAGAAACCAATGTTACTGGTTGCCCAGAGTAGGGAAAGAAAGTATGTATTAGGTGTTTTAGCTAAATTCAAGGTTAGTTGGTCACTACCAGTCATCAAAAAGGGTCGTTTTGGAGGATACATTGCCTAGCTTTGCTTCCCTACACTCTTTTAATGGTTATTATCATTAAATTGTTTTAATATTTCATTTATATTATAAATAAATGCCTAATTTCTATTCGGGTCCGTGTTCGTGAGAAAAGTTTAATATTTGGTTTTACTCTTTTTATAACATTATATTTTTTTCTGACGAGAATAGTAATAAATTTAATTAAAGAGGCTCTTATAAACCTGGTTCTGAGAGAAAACACTTAACCGGGTTTTTGGTAAAGTCTTGGCCGAGGGCCGTTGGGTAACCACTTGTTGTATTTAATAGACTGCGGGTTCTCGTAGGGCGGCCAACCGAATTCCAAGTTTTAGTGTAATTTAATAAATTTTAACTTAATGTTGTCGGTAGTTTGTGTGGAGGAGGGGCTGAGATAGCCGGCTGTTTTCAGATGCCGTTCCGCCTCCTCCCTTGGGTGAAGTCCATATATTAGACTGGGATCGATGCTTCAATACTTGCCAAGTCCCCGTTTAAAGTAGTTTAAGTGCTGGAGGAATCGTTTATAGGCTACGTGAGCCTGTTACTCCAGCTAAAACTTGGTCCTACCACCGTCCCCTCTGTTGCTTCTAACTTCACCGACCATTAGTTGGAAAACTTTAATATTGTTTAATAGCACCGGTTGGTGTCAGATTTTGTTTTGTTAGGAAAAAAAGACAGAAGTTTAGATGGGGTTTCCAAGTTTTGGTTACAATAAGTAGATTTTTATTTTGATTGATGATTTGTGGCTCAGTAAGTCATATTAGGTTGCCCACACTGTTTATTGAAGTCAAATGAGTAAATTATTGAGCTTGTGATGTAAATAAGTTTAGGAATGAATGTTGATGTATGTGGGTAAATTAGAATAAATGGCAACACTATACGTCAATATTGGGAACCAATGTTTCTCATTTGACATATTAAAAAAAAATTATCGGTTTGCAAACTATCTTGGCAATATACAAGGTCATTAAAAAAGGTGTTCATGATTTGCTTATAGATTGTGCACAAATCCCCTGCACTTTAAATTTAAAACTTTATAATTTCCCGAGGGGGTCAGATACGACAGAAACGACAAGCATTAAGGTATAATATTAAAAACATAAATATGGGATATACTCCATAACAAAGTTAGGTTTATTAAGATGATTACACTAATAATCAAGTACTAAAGATAAGCGGAACGTGAGGCATGATGTGCATGAGGCTTTAGATGTGAATCTTTAACTGGTTAAACGAAAGAGAGGTGGAACTTCTAGATCGAATTTACAACCTACCGATTTATATATATGTACGTTATCAATATCAAGTAAGGACAAGGACATAGGTGATAAGTGCTGCCACCTGGAGTTGAACTATTGACTAAATTAATATGTGCTTCAACTTGCGTCAGTATTAATTGAAAAGTGCTAATCTGGAAAAACTCAATACTAAAAGTTTATCTAAATCCTAATCTTAAACTTCTAAAATGAATAGACCTAAATAAACAGAAAACTGAATTCCCAGTCAGTTTACTCGTTTCAGCAAATAAGCTATAAAAATTATAATAAAATTATAAACTTATTTTTAAAATTCATTTAAATTAATATTAACTTGTTTTGAATAAAAAAGCACTAAAGTAAAAAGAGTAGCATAAGGAAGACTGAACTAAGGCAAGGCAATATCTTATTAGAGGAAAGCAACTAGCTGAGATCATAAAAATGTAAGAAAGAAATTGAGGCTTTAGTATAATCTTGCCGTGGGATTCCCTCGATAATATCCTATCTGGATTGCATTTTCCTTAATTTTACTATTTCCCTTTTTATCTATTTTTTTTATTTCTTTTTTATATTATTTAAAATGTCAATTGTTTGCTTATTTTTAAAAATTATTTTTATTCTAAACGAATTATAACGAAGTTAGACAATCAGCCTAGCTGTTTTTTTTTTTTTTATAAATATCATGTTAAAAAAACTCAGTATTTCTCCTTATGGTCATCTATTGGGCACTTTATACTTTATATTACCATTCCGCACAATTTTCATCAAACTCTATCGATTCGGGTCATTTTCAACCTTTTTACACCAGATATCGTTCAGTACCTCAGGGCAGTATTCTTGGACCTCTCCTATATTCCTTGTACACACATGACATCCCTCAACACCCTTCCTCAGTCCTTGCCACCTTTGCAGATGACAAGGCAATCCTATCTGTACACCATGACCCACAAATTGCATCAAATAACACCCAAAGTCACCTTCTCCTTCTTGAACCTTGGTTAAGAAAATGGAGGATCCGGATTAACGAACAGAAAAGTGTTCATATCACTTTTACTCTTCGACATAGCACCTGTCCTCCAGTCATTCTTAACCAAGTCCTCATTCCTCAATCTACCACTGTCCGTTACCTTGGCCTTCACCTTGATCGACGACTCACCTGGCAACACCACACAAAGACTAAACGTACTGACATCTCAAGACGCTACAAGTTGCTGCTTCGTTTACTAGATCGTAGGTCCAAAATTACTCTAAACAATAAACTTCTAATCTACAACACTATTTTAAAACCAGCTTGGACTTACGGTCTGGAGGTCTGGGGTAGCACCAAGCCTTCCAACTCCCGTCGACTTCAAACACTTCAATCCAAAATCCTCCGGAAAATTACCGATGCTCCTTTTTATGTATCCAACCTCACCCTCCACAACGATCTTAATGTTCCTTTTGTCCGTGACCTATCTATATCCCGATACCAGAAATTCCATCAGTCCTTATCCGAACACCCGAATCCTTTAGTTGAACTCCTTTCTTCCCAAACCATCCCAGATAACCCACCTCGCCGCTTGAGGAGGCAGTGGCCTAGAGACTTGCTTAATCTGTAATATATAATCCAACAATGAATTATTACCAAACCTATCATCCCTTTTTATATTATTAGTTGATTACTATTATTATTATTTTATTATTATTATTATTATTACTATTATTATTATTATTATTATTATTATTATTATTATTATTATTATTATTATTATTATTATTATTATTATTATTATTATTATTATTATTATTATTATTATTATTATTATTATTATTATTATTATTATTATTATTATTACTATTATTATTATTATTATTATTATTATTATTATTGGCCTATTATTGTAAATTTATAAATCTTATGTTCTAAACTATTCACGCCAAAAGGATTAGTCACTGGACTATACCCTTTCAATGTTATTCACCGCCCAAAACAACAACAGTGTCAATAATAACACTAATAACATTGTAATTTATGTAGTTGTGTTAATCAATAAAACAATTAAAAAAAAAAAAAAAAAGATATCGTTCAGGGAATTGAATCCTTTTCTGTCGTGGTCATCCATCCAAGATGTGACCACGCCCGATGCTTCTTAATTTTATTTATAGGAGAGCGGACAGCTCTCCCTTTTCGAGCTACCGTGTCCCACATTTTCATACATTGTCATCAATATTATCTTTCAAATTTTAAATCACGAATATAAATACCATCACTATTATATGAAACTGATTACAAGTAAATAATACATTCAATTGTATTCAGTTTATTATGTGCAAAGGTCTCTATATACATCTACTCGTATATACATAAAATTAAAGTTTTGTCAGTACATTGGTCCGAATTGAACATTTTTTTGGATACTTTTTCATTTTATACATTCCAAAAACGGAATCCGGCCTTAACTTTTTTCGTGTATGTATGTGTCAATCAGACTTTATAGGCGCAAAACTGGGTCACTGAAATCGATTAATTTTTTTCAGAGGTGAGCGCAAACATGTTGCGCAATTTGTAGGCTTGGTTTCATCTAAAAATATTGAGTAGAACCAAAGTTATTATCAATTTTATAAAAAAAAGTATATAAAACATAACCTGAAATAATTAATATAAAAATTACATTTTTGAAAACTGGTCTTGTGTACATTTTTTTATTGTCTTTGTATTCTTTACCTTAGTTGTTTCTATGTGCAAAATTTGGTGAAGATTCAATGACGGGAAGTGTTTCAAAATTGGGGTAATAGGTGTACGATGGAACTTGAAAAGCAAAGAAATATGACGCCATTTTGTTTTTTTATTATTATTATTATTTTGGTTTCTGTATTCTTCACCTTAGTTGTTTCTATGTGCAAAATTTGGGAAAAATTGAATGACGGAAAGTGGTTCAAAATTGGGGTAATAGGTGTGCGATGAAACTTACAAAGCAAAGTAATGTAAGACCAGTAAAAATTACGTTGACCCACTAACCACCTCTAACCAAACCCCACATACCCGCTATCAAAATGTGTACTTCTAGACCACCTAGAGACTCACGGTTTTTTGGGTTTGGTCGGAAATTGTCCCAAAACGACTGAAAAAAAAAATAAAAAATATATTTTTACCACCCTTAAATAATTAAGTTTTTTGGAGGCTTATTGTGGCTAAACGGCTAATCGTATCGACAAGCTGATTGCGCCAGCGGTAACTGATTTTAAAAAGATCTACAGCATTCGTTCTATGCCTTTTTGTCGTATCTTTATTGGTTCTACCTTGAATAGAGCTAAATTTAATTAATTTAAAAAAAAAATAAATAAATAAAAAAAAAATAAAAAAATAATAATAATAATTTCTGATTTGGGTGCTTAAACCTATTGCTTTAACACTATTGCTCTCTATAAAGCGAGTATTTATTATTTCATTATTAGAGTAATTAAATAGAGTTTATTAAATATTTACTGGTGCAACTGCATTATTGAGAGAAGAGACTGGTGGGCCATCATGGTTGATGATTTTTCAATGACGTCTTCAATGAGTCTAATTTATTACACCTTTTTTTTATTAATTACTATACATACCTATTAGTTAGTTTCTATTGACTATTTTTTAAAAATATTGATAGACTCCAAACTACGATTTGGAGAACATTATATTCTTAGAAACGGAAACAATTATATATAATATAGTCCTGTTTTTATTCCTAGAAGGCTTGGAAACAGAACTATTTTGGCATTTTATTTAATTGCTAGGCCTACATGTCAATAGGAAACATAGCCATTAATACCTAGCATTAATTAGCGCGGAGCCCGGGGTGAAGGCTAGTTACTTAATAAAGTAAGTTTTCAAGTTATAAATTAGGACGTGTTTGTAGCCTGTTGCTTCCTTTGACTGAGAGAAGTACGGTAGAATGCTTTGTTCTGCTGAATTCATACCTTCCCTTAGTACTACGATTAGGTCCTTTGCCATCACACCACTCACATATTAACATGTTCCTATAATCTAAGTCCTCCAAGTTAAGAACTTACACGACACTATACAGCAATCTGTCCGCTCTAAGTAGTGGTGTACCGCAGGGACTATACTTTAGGTCACCCTTGATATTCCTTAACATCCTTCCAAGACCTTATGATCATTTTGGTTATACTCTACTCTACTTGGTTTTATCTGATTGGTCAGGTATTAGGTTGTATCTTGTAAATAAAAATAATGATTGCCTAAGTAAAAACCACTTGCTGTAAATCTGCAATATATAATTTCAAAAACTTTTTCTTAAGCAATTTGACAGCCCCAATTCATCCCAGTCATCTTAGTGCGCCTTTATTACGGAAACTACGAGTATATTTGTTGAAGAAATTATTCTCGAAATATGTTCTCTCGTTTCATAATGATTTTTTTTTTTTTTTTTTTTTTTTTTTTTTTTTTTTTTTTTTTTTTATAAAAAAGCTTTAATTTTAAGTTTACATTTTACTAAAGTTTACATTTAAACTGAGTAAATATTAAAATATGTAGTATGAAGTGTACTTAAGAAATGAAACAATTGTCGAAATGAGAGTTGAGTCTATCTGCTTTGGGTGTAGCCGGCTTTATATACATCAATTAGTTGTGAAATCAGCGATTATGCTGTGCTTGTCTGTATATCTTTGTATTAATGCTTACATCAGCATTCTATTTGAACTCTCATATTCATAAATAAATGGTTTTCCCAGTATGTATTGAATGGACTAGATTTACAATCTACAGAGTCACCTCTGTAGAACAAACTGAAGATGAAATATTGACCATGTACGTTTTCTTTAATACATTAATTTTCCCGAAATTGCCAGTTAAAGTCTGTGGTATCTCTTGAAGCACTTTGGCTTGTCGGTCCCGTGCTATCGCTCAACTTGGGAACTTTTCTCAAGTTTCTCCGCTTTGACGGTTTGTTCTAGATCTCCTCTTTTTACGTTACTTTACTCAAGGACTTAGAAGTAAAGTATATGGTCAATCTTTACAAGAAGATTTTAATGGAACCAGACTCTGGAAGTACCTAATAAATGCTTTCTAGCTTAGCTTAAAAGCTTAGCAGATTGCAGTTGTAGAACAATATATTCTCGCTTTCATTTGATACTTCTGTGCAAACACCAATGTGAGAGACGTATATATGCATATACTAATGACAAAAAGAAGATGTGCAAAAAGTCATTATGTTCAACTGCTATAAAATTACAACTATATAAGTTATAAGTAAATTATATCTGTTATAATTTAAAAAATTAAATTCAGTCTTTATTAGGCGAAAAAATATTTGAACTTAAAGATGGCTATAAAAATAAATTTAAGGAGTATATAAAAGCAGAAAACTTGTGATGGTTACCTTAAAGTAGAGAAATTGAAGTCATAATGGCTCTAAAGAGAGTGCTAAAACAATTTATTACTTTCCAAAGTTTTTTAAGGGGAAAAAACTATGCTATAGACTTTTCTTGCCTCTTTTTTTAATTTTTAAGGACAGTTAAGTTTTTTAAGTAAAGTTTAAAGTTAATAATAACACTAAAAAAACAGATTTTTTTTTCTCGCGAATAAAGTTTTTTCGTCTAAAGTCCTCGGAGTTGACGGAAGTTGTTTTATGGGATTCGAAAAAAAGAGGGGGAGGTCGGCCCCGGGCTAATGGGTTGAGTTTTTTATAAACGCTTTCTCTCAAGCTTTGGTTTTTTTCTGTAGACATTAGGATGTAAAGTAAAGTAGGAAGGTAAAAAATAATAGTGAAAACTCTTTGACTTTGTTATGAGAAGGATTAGAACTGGATCATAAACTTTAGCTTTAATAATCCTTGTAATCTTCTTCTTTTTCCCAAAGAAACCTTATTACCTTGTTGGTCAGTTTTCTTTTTTAGTTTAATATTTATTGTCTACTTGAAAATCACAATTATAACTAAACTTTCTTCCTTATTTACTTTAAGCGCGTTTTTTTTTTTTTTTTTTTTTTTAAGAGCTTACTTACTTTTCTTCTTTTTAATTTTTGGTATGTGTTCCTCATTTAAAGATGAAAAGATATCACAGTTTAAGAGTTTTATTTTTATAAGTTTAAATCTTGAGGTGTTTGACACGAAGTTTAACATAGAGATGTTTGACCCAGAGGTGTTTGTCTCGCACTTTGACACAGAGGTGTTTGTCTCGCTATTTGACCCTGAGGTGTTTGTCTCGCACTTTGACACAGAGGTGTTTGTCTCACACTTTTACCCAGAGGTGTTTGTCTCGCTATTTGACCCTGAGGTGTTTGTCTCGCACTTTGACCCAGAGGTGTTTGTCTTGCACTTTGACCCTGAGGTGTTTGTCTCGCACTTTGACACAGAGGTGTTTGTTCGCACTGGATTGGGTGATCGTCCGCTGATTGCTGGCTTCTAGCTAGTCTCTATAGGATAGGGTTTCTTTGCTTCTTTATTTCCTCTGCAAGTTAACGTCAGGATAATTTTCCTGTTTATCCTTTATTTTCCTTGATAGCTTTGGCTCAATGAGATGACTTAATATTAAGTTAATGAGTTAAGGGTTAATTAGCCCCTCGAAGATTTCGACGTCAGCCACAAAAAAAAACCACACAAAGGTGAAATTGATATATGTATATTATTTAAAAAATATGCTTGAGAATAAAGCCGGTTGTCTAAGATAAGATAAGATAATAAGACGGTTGTCAAAGCAAATGTCTCCGCAGACTGGGTATTGCGAACCCCTGGTTTAGACGATGGATTTTAATTATATTTAACGTTACGATAAAATTAAGCATTTAGTGTACTTTCAGTCCTCTTTTATTTGATCTTTAAATTCCAATATGATAAACCTAATCATGATATAAATAAGGCTGACACTACTCGTACTAAAGTCTATACGAAATTTAATCGAAATCGGTCCGTAGTGGACGCGTAGTTGGACTTCACGCGTCTGCTTTTATCAGGGCATCTGAAAATGTGTTGGTGTTGATCCATCAAATATTTGCTATAAAAATATTTTCTCTTTACAAATCACTAAACATGCATGCGTATGTAAAAATAATAATGTAAAAATTAAGTTTAACGACAACTTAAAGCAACAAAGTCGCTTTGAGTTGACCCCCCCCCCCCCCCCCCCC
>KZ652024.1:125628-139585 GCA_001010745.2 Gerris buenoi
TCTTTTTCAAAATGAATGGGATAATTAAATTTAAAAAAGTAATACAATAAATAAAAATTCAATTAATTATCCAATCTTGCTGAATCTTGGCATTTCGACTCTCTACCGATACAAAATCATTGTAACAAATATAATAATTAATTAAATGTTACTAATTAATTAATTTTAAATTATTTATTTAAAATTGAAATGAATGAATACCAATATTTTCCTTCAGAACTAAAATGCAAAAATATAAAGGATTTATAATAAAAACTTGGTTTTTATGGGCTGGTATTATTTTCAATGAGAAATATCAAAATTAAATTTTATTATTAAAATAAAATCCTTGAAAATAACTACTAAAACTCTGAAACCTAATTTTAGTTAAAACTTAACCGTTAGAAAATAAATATGATATCAGTCAATGAAATTCTCTCTCTTCTCTCTCTCTCTCCTCTCTCTCCCCCCTCACTCTCTCTCTCCCCCTCTCTCTCTCAAAATTCTCTCTCAAGTCTTCCGGACTAACTGATCCTCTGTTTTCTAATTTTGTTGATTATTATGAGCCTCTTGAGAATAATCCCTCTAATGGATTCGAATCCACGGGAATTACCCTATCTTAGAAGTGACCTTTCTATAATACCACGAAAATTATAATCTATCATTACATAATCTTACAAAAACCTATTAAATTAATCTACAATTACACCACGAATTAGTATTACATATATTTTATAAATAATCTCATGTTTTACACGTATATATTTATAATATCAAAATATCTTATTTAATTAATTTATTAAAATATTTAAAACAAATTGACTACGCTGAGAGTTGAAAGGTGGTTTACATGAAGTTGCTTCAATTTCCAGTGGGTTCATATTAATTTTGTGTGCAACATCTCGCAAACTGTATATTTTTGTCGTGATAGCGACTTTTATTTGTCAATCTTCAGTTACGGCTACTATAAATCGGTATTCAAATGGACTAACAGTTACACTTTTGTTTTTAAATCTAAATTATTACAACTATTTTGAGATTTTTTAGCATGAGCCTCCAAATTTTGACCTAAAATACACTTATCGATTTTGCCTCTGTGTATGCTTTTCTGAACAAATTTAATTAAAATCCGTTTATTTGTTTAGGATCAATGGTCTGCTCAGATCACAGACATTTTTGGACTAACCTTAAAATTTATATTCGTTAAAGAAAAATTACATTCATTAAAAAAAAGAATAGACAATGCGTGAAAAATTTACTATACTCGTACATGCCTAGAAAAGTCTATTGTGAAGAAGAAACAACCGTGTAATGCTGTCAATCTAGTTTTACTGGCGAACATTTTGACGTGAGTGATAATAAAATTACTCACATCTTCCCCAACCAATTTGTACAATGACTAAATTGCGATTACATGGCACCTTTAAATTGAGTGACTATGGGCAGACGTTCAAGGACTCTATTTTTCAATTTATCTTATTAAAAATTGACTACAGTAATCATTACAGTCTTAATCTTACAGGTTAGTTATTCAAAAATTATTCAAAATTAAAGTGGTCACCTGTCAAGTGACAAACTAACATCAACTTAACTTTCGGTCTACTAACAAATTTTGTCAATTAACAAGCTACAACCTGCAGACGAATTTAGCCTTCCAAATATTTTAGGCACTAAGCTTAACTCGTACACAAAATTCTAGCTTGATGTTAGTCTGACACTTTTTTGCACGCTATCTCCTGGATTTTTATTATATTTTTAAATCTATCTTTGATAGATCTTTCAGGAGCTACAAGAAGAGTTGAAACACGAGCTACGTTTCATTCAGCTATTATATGATTATCCAATAATGGATCTGTTATCATACTAGAATGCAGAAATAACTTATTATCTGTAATCTTTACATTGATTAACTTTTGTATAATTAAATAAGTATGGTAAAAGGTTATTTTTTTTTTCAATTTTAATTCTTTTACTTGGACGGTTGAAGGGTTTTGTCACTCTTACAAGGGTTTTCAGTCACTCTTACCTCCGAGTGACCTCTACTAGGTCGCTCTCCTTAAAACTAGTTTCCAGAAGAGGAGGATAACTTGAAATTATCGGTTTGAAATTTGACGCTTCTCCTATTACCCTTGACTTAGGAGTGAAAGGGCCATCAATCTTGCTAGAAGCTACCTTATTCAAGGAGAAACCCTTTACCTCTTAGTCCGTCTAAAGGGTTGGTAATCATCGAGGGCAATTCACAAGTCAAGAAGCTGGACGATACCAAGCCTCTCATCTCCTAGACACCTATATCTGGAATTTCATAGAGTTACATCCAAAATTACCTTTCCTTCTAGACCCCGGATCAATGATTAATTTACTTTTTAAAATTAACTCATTTATCGTTTTAAACTCAAATGAAGCTACCTTTAAATAATAGATCCCTCATATACTTTCAAGCTTAACGAAAGTAGTGGTATTGTGATCTTTAAAGGACGTCACTTTTTTATATCTCCAAATTGACAAATTGACCCCGGCGCTGGAGCTTGTTTTTCTCTGACTGTTTCCCGTAGTTAATAATAATTATAATTTGATTTAAATGACAAATTCTTGTTCATAAATTCGTTTTAGACATCAAAGAACATTTTTGGACTCAGGTCTGTCTATCTTTCAACATTTTTGTGAACCAAAACATCTTAAAAACTACTCATCTAATTTTGATGAAATTTGGATATTGGGTCACAATTAGATCATTGTTGGTGCCATACTTGTATCTTACTGCACCTGTTTTTTTTCGTAAGCGCTTAAACATATTTTATTAAAATCTATATCTTTAAATAATTTAGATGGTTTGTCAAAAGTAGCCCGCAGAGCTCTCATTTTAATTTCAACCGTCTGGGCAACTTTAATTTATCTATTACAAATTCATTTAAAAAGGATTCAAATCGGGTATATTAGATAGAGTGTTATTTTGGGCGAGTATGTTAAACCAATCTGTACGCCGATATAATATTTTTTATGTGAGTTAAATTGTATTACATTTACTCTCCACTAGATAATTTTGTTAATTGGAAATAATTTCTACAGCTTTTCAAGCTTCGAAAAATCGTATAGACTGCTTTGGTGATATAAATTTATCTGACCATAAACCACTTGTGTGGTAAAAAAACACCCCGCCAAGTCTGTGGTCCAAAAAAGTTGTGAAATCAACTTTTTATCCCGCCAAGTGATGTTGGCACTTTCTCCTGACCCATCACTATCAACATAGATACTTTTCAGCTTCTTCTCCTTGGCGGTGGGCCACGCGATTTCCTAAAACTGGAATTTTAATATTCTTCAAACACCAATACAATTTCTTGTTTCACCTTCACATTTGCCAAATGAGGTTTGTGTGGAAAGATGGTTGTGCGTGGAATACAACCAGTTAACATTAGGTAGTACTGCAGGCACACCGCCAAGGAGAAGAAGCTGAAAAGTATCTATGTTGATAGTGATGGGTCAGGAGAAAGTGCCAACATCACTTGGCGGGATAGAAAGTTGATTTCACAACTTTTTTGGACCACAGACTTGGCGGGGTGTTTTTTTTACCACACAAGTGGTTTTTGGTCAGATTTCATGACTTTTTGTACGGTTCCTAAGGAAGGATTCTCTAAACTCTAAACTGTTTATTCCCACACATTAGAATCAAATAAAAGTGAAGTTAAAAGCTTGACAAGTTCTATAGAGAGGTCTATTGGAGAACTACGAGACCTATGACATTAAAAGACTTATCATTCTGATATAGAAGTATAGAAAACATAAAAAATAAGATAATAATAATTATAAAGTAATAATATATAATAATAATAATAAATAATAAAATAAAATCATAGAAAACAGAAATATATGTATTAATAAACAAATTACCCCCCCCCCCTCTTGAACTCAAGAGAATAAGGTTGAACTAAACCCTGAACCTATAATACTAAGTTCAAAAGATGAACTCGTAAATAGAAGTCATTCATAGGTCATGTGACAAGCACGAAACTACTACTCAATACACTGCTGTACCTCTGCTTAAGGGTGGTTGGGGGGGGGTTGAGTTGAGGGGGGATGCACTAGAGCCTTAGACGAATACAAAAAGCCCTCATTTATTGAAATCGGTTAAGTAGTTTAGGCTGTAGGTGCGTCAACGTTAGAGTGACTGCTCGCTAGCTTGGTTTCTCGCTCCGCGTTAAGCGTAGGAATGAGCTATCTCAATTTTTTTGATCTAGGAATGCACTAGGGTTCTAGACGAATCCAAAAAGCCCTCATTCATTAAAATCGGTTCAGTAGTTTAGGCTGTAGGTGCGTCAACATAAAATGAAGGAAGAATAAGAATAAGAAGAAGTCATCAAAACTACCATTTTCAAACCTATTTTTCTCTACTTCTACTTGGCCGATTTTGACCATTTTTTTTTATTTTTAATCAACAGGACACGGCCTACAAAGATATTAAACTATTTAGGTAGCTTGTACGTATTTCAAGCTGCAGACCCTCAAAAACCCTAGTTTGTCACCTACAGTATATATACACTGGCAGCTTTTGTGAAATTATGACTTTTTGACTTGGCGGGGCGGAACGCTGCTGCGTTCCTTAATAAAAATAAATTTCTACTAACTGTCATAGATGCAATATTTGAAAGAGTCTTATTTATTATTCCAAAGCATTGACTTAAAAGCCCTGCTAATCGAGATTTTAAATTATGGACGATTAGGGGTCATGATATTAATATCAATTAATGTCGTATTATCTTTAGGTGTTTGGACCCCTGTTAAGGTCATCTTCTGTCATGTTTATCCTACAATACCCTTTTAATACTAAATTTACATTTTATAACAGTTCCTTTTACATATTTATAATGTTATGAATGATGATTGAAAAACAAAAATTAGATTTTAAAATTAACGGCGTGAACTGCAACATTCTTGACAGTAATTTATTATTATTTCATCGCTATATAAATGGATGCTGCTTATATGAATTGTCGTCCATCTGGTTACGGAAGCCAAAACTAAGGTTTTTACAGCTGATGAAACGACTCGCCAACCCCGTTTCATCCCATTACATACACATACGTTGTTGTTTAAGCGCATTGGCAAGCTAAAGCCCTTCAGAGGCTGTTGAGGCAAATATTATTATTATATTAATTATTCCTTGATTTGTATGAGCAACACTCACCTTGTTTATTGTTTTGCTATTAAGAAGTAAGGAACTTTTTATTAATGAACCCTATAATTTAATTGTCAACATAGAAATTAATGATAATGACCAGACAAATATTATTTACTTCTTTATACACCGGTGGAAGATGACCTGTGTTAAAATTTCCCTAAACTTAAACTTCTACATTATTCAAGCGGAAGATTCTCTACCTCTAGACGTTGTGCAAATGAACAAGGACGGTCGTTTAATAGATACGAGTATGTGTGGATTCAAACTGGCGGAAAAATTGGTTAAGGGGGTTTAGTTGTAAGGCCAGAATGTTTGTCACTGGGTTAACCCTGTGACACAATGTAGACTGAGAAAGTGTGTCCCGTTGTTTTCATCCCTTTACTTAAAATTTGAATATGAAGCTTAATTTCCATCGAGGGACTACTAGAGCTTAATCAAGTCACTTGTTTCCTCTTGACTTGACCCGAGCTATTCATAGAGAAGTCTGTGTTTCACAGGAGCTTTGAACCGTCCACTTCATCCCTGACTCTACGCTTATACTCTCAAACATACGACCCCCTTTTTGCCTTTGTCACCTTTCAGAGAAGGGTGTTTCGCCTGGAATTATTTCCAACACATTATTTCACTCTAAGAGAAAACCGCTGTTCTCTGAATTTTCTACGTGGATGTTGTGTATATTCTTATTTGGTAGTTGCGTTAACGACCGGAGGCAAAATTTGACGAAATTCCATTTCAATACAACCCGTGTCCCCTTTTATTAATTAGAATTATTGAAGCGTGTGTCTTCTATATCTGTGGACTTTTATGTGGTTGGTCCGATCTCCAACTTCATTAAACGCTAAGTATTTGAATGGAATTTAGAACATGAATCTCTTTGTCACTGTGCAGACTGGGTTTTGCAAAGACATTTTAAAATTTGCATATTTTTTTTTCTCGTTTTACTGTAAACTGATGAATTTTACTCTTTTAATTTGATTAGCTAGTAGTTTGGGCTCCAATTTTGGTTAATTTTTTAATGCAATCTTTATACAAGTTATCTAGAATATAACTAGACTTTCAGTGCACCGGTCACTAACCCCATAACAACAAAAGAGACGAGGAATAGTACTGAATTAATTTTCTATTATTATATTCTCATTCTCCCCCATCCTCCTCGATTTTGTAGAAAAGTTGCGGTCTAACCCAGGTCTGAACGTGAGGCAAATGGATGCCCCGTCGATCCATCTTTACCTTGTTGAAAGTTGCCCCTGGGGAAGGCTGGCCAGGTCTTCAGCACCCCTCGTGTTATGTTTCGTTTAGGTTTTCATCAATCATCTGGTTGTTTGGTTGTTGTTTGCTTGATGAATGGTTTTTACCAAGTTCTTTTCACTCTTCTCCTTCGGGGTTATTCTCTCCTTCTCGTCGTTTCCTTCCTCTCTTCAAACTCATTTTTTTTAAATGTCCATCTAATAAGTTATGAATAAGAAATCTAAAAAAAAGAGAGGTTTAATACAATAACAGAAAAAAGATGTAGAAGAAGAGGAAAAGGATCCAAGCCTGCTTCATAGTACTCTAAAAATAACTTTCTTTGTAAAGATTTATCGTTAAACACTTAGCTTGTAACTACTTAAATGTTTCCCGCGAGATTTGATTAACTTATAACAACGTTAACTAAAAATTCATGATGAATTACTTCAAAGGTTTATAAGTCTAATAATGTTTTTTTTTTCATATATATATATATATATATATATATATATATCATGAATGTATTTTTAACGAGCTTTCTAGTGATAACTTGCTCTCAAATGAGGAAGGTTATTTAATAATAGTATATTATGTTAATCGTGCGTAAAGTTGAAGAATTCTTCTTCTTTACCACCGTAGGGCGATTAGGTGTCATGATATTAATTTCAATTAATGTCGTATTATCTTTAGGTTTTTGGATCCTGTAAGGTCATATCCTGTCATGTTTTATCCTACAATAACCTTTTAATACTAAATTAACATTTTATAACACTTCCTTTTACATTTTTTTTTTCCGGGGGACTTTTTTTTATTAAGAAAAAAGTCCGAAGCAAGATGAGACAAGACCTCATGAGTGGATCCAAGGTGCAAACCCGGTTTAATAGTCCAGCCTATAGTACTCTATCCTCTTAGCAAGCTGACAGACCCACAGAAAGTGAGCACCTTGCTTAGGGGAAGTAACCTTAGTTCTTAAATTGGCAGGATGGCTAAGCCTCAAATATTCTCCACCTCTGGCGTGTTAATGCAGGAAGCTGCTAATAAGATGAGAAGGGGTTTCATCCTCTTCCTCGCACAGCCTGCACACTGGGCTATCAGCTAGGCCAAGAAGATGTAGATGTCGTTTTAGCCTACAGTGTCCAGTAAGAAATTCAGAATTATGAGACGCGCATGCGCAATGATTACTAGTACGTAAAGAATCACTTTCTACTCATATAAACAGTGATACAATGTTTATATTTCGTAAAAATCGTAGATAAACTATATTTACGCACTCGTGTGTAAATAATTCTCTCGAATGCAGCAAAGTGCCATTTTCGCACTTGTAACAGTAACTACTAGAAGCGATTTTTTCCTAAACTTACAAATGAACCACCTTACCAGTGAACTCTAACCACCTCTTAAGGGATCTACCAAAAGTGGCCACCTTACCCAATTTAGGGAATAAGAATTTTTATTCAGGGGCCTCAGAGTGGTTAACTTGGGACAAGCCGGTCACATTAGACTAAATAAGTCAACTAATATCCTAATTTTTAAAAACTTATACTTTTCGTCTTTTGTAACCTTTAAAGCACTTTTATTAAAGTGAAATATTAATTTAAGCTCTGAGCAAATCCTATTTTTATTATGGTCACACTCAAACACTTATTTTCATAATTTCTCCCTATTAAAAAGAAGTTCCCTTTTACATATATCTGTTTACCCCTTGAAAGTCCAAAGGTTTTTCTAGTTTTTTTCAGCTAAATTCGTAGATTATCTACAGCCATAGGCAGTCTTAGAGAGAGCGGTATGTAACATTTTAATTATTATAAACAAAGTAAAGCTCGAGCATTTAATTTATTTCTTTTTGCGTCGTTTAATATGTGTACAATATTATACTAATTAGTGTAATGTCATTTGAACTGGAAACTTTTACAAGAATATGTACTCGTAGATTAAAGTATAACGTTTATTATATTACACCCAGGCTAAAGAATATTAACCAGTTTTTAAATTTTTAAAAGTATATTTTTTACTTGTTAGATGTTGAAAAGAATAAGGGTGAGAGTATACCCTTGGGTTACACCGCCTCTCAGATATAATATCCCTTATTTAGACTTTGAGCCCGAGGGGAATCTTGCCGCTTAGAAACCAGGGGTGGATAAAAGCAGCCTGTGAAAACAGTTCGCTAACGTTTTTCCCTGGTAATTTTACAATGCGTTGTCAAAGTGATTTAAACATAATGATCCGGCTTACGGGGGTGAGGAAGAGGTTAAAACGATTAAAACATTAAAAGAGCCAACATTAGGGCGGCAAGGCGGGAAAAGAAGACGAGAAAGCCCGGGAATTTTCTTAACTCGACAAAACTTTTCTCTACTGGGATGAGGGTGGAAGCAAGATCTTCCCTCATTAAAATACCTTCAGCGTTTCTCTCTCTCTCTCCGTTTCTTTGTCTATCCTGAAGGAAATAGATGGAAAGTGTGAGATACAGATACAAAGACACCTCTTTTAACACCTTCCAAATGCACTTAACGTCCATAATTAAATCAAAATGTCTAGATACTCAATATTTAATTAGACTAATTAGGAAAAACAGAAGTGATGAAATATAACAATTAACCATTTGTGAATATTACTTTATGCATATTAATTCTTCTTCTTTTTTTTTATTATAGTATGCAATGATTTTTAAGTTTCACATTTTTCTTCGCATCTACGTGTTAATTTATATTTACAGTCTTCTCGATTTTTTTTTTTTTATATCAAAACGATTTAAGAGGCTTAATGCTGCAGTTCTGCAGAAAACAAAGGTTCAAGCGTCTTAAAACAACTAAGTACCGAATAGATAAGTTTTTTCTATTGTACCGGTATTTTTTTTATTGTTACAAAAATGTCACAAAAAACACAAACAAAAAATCTTCTACCGAAAGGAATTCGTGTTAAATATATCAATACTTTTGTTAATTATCGAAATGGCAATTAATTTGAATTAAAAAAATCTAAATTTTCTGTAAAATAGTCTTTCTTTTACCAGGATGGAATTGCAGTATGGTCTTCTTTTATCATTTGACTCTGGGTGAATAAAACAAACTCTTTATTTCAACTAACATGTTAATTTAAAGATTCTTCTTAAACAAAAGTCTAAAATCCTCAACTTTTACCTTCTTCTCATTAAGACATTATATGAAGAGTCTCTACTAAAAAAGGTTTTGTTATATCGAAAAGTAACAAGGAATAATTCGCTTCAAGAAAACTATAACATTTAGTTTGATATATACCTTGCCTGAGATAAAAAAATAATAATGCGAAAGTGAAAATTATGAAAATAATTTAGAAGAAAGAAAGCCTTTAGAAATAATGGATAATTCTATTAGAGCTTTCTTTAAGAAAAAACTTGTTAATTTTCCTTAACAGAAAAAAATAAAGGAAAAAATCGTTAACGCAAAAGACAGGGTGCCTTTGGCTCCTGCTTGAGGCAATTACCCTTCTAATATTTCAGCGACCCTTTTCTTTCCTTGTTCGCGAAAAACAAAGAAACAATTTCATTCAATTACGACACAAGATACGTTCTAAACCTCAGGAGGGCTGTTTATTCACCTCCCCCCGTTCAAACCGATTAAAAGGACTTATTCTGTTTCTAATTTCTAATCAGTCCCACCCCTTGACTTGAAACTTGATTTTTTGTCTTTCTCCACCACAAAAAGTCTCTTTTAACTGATAAATGAAACCTATAGAGAAATCACAGACGTGATTTTGTTTTAAAAGGGCTGAAACGAGGGGAGAGCGGACTTCGAAATTTTCCTTTCAGAAGAAGATAAATTCCTTAGAATTTTCTTTTTTTTACTTTCTTTTTCTTTCGTCTCCTTTTCTTCTACTTAATTATTGTGTTGTTTTTTCTTCTTAATTTTCCCAGAATTAAATCCCTTAAAATAAATTTATTTCTTTATTTATTATTTTTAAATTGACTGAACTAAGCCACTTTTTTTTAATTATTATTATTCTTTTTTAGAAATATTTCGAAAAATAGAGAAAAAAGAATAATAAGTTTTTCTTTCGTAATTCTAATCTTCAGAAAAAAAAAGCTTTCTTATTTAAAAAATCCAGATTGTCGGACTTTTACTTATTCTCTTTTGTTAAAACTGAGGTACTCTCGGTTAATACCATTTTGAAAAAGAGTTAACAATGGGAGTGAAGAAGCAAGTTAATAATTCTAAAACTTTAAGTAGTTATTAGCAGGTAAAAATTCGAGTAATTTGAAATTAGGCTATTGAAATAGAATCGGGCTTATAAAGTTACTAATATTAGTAGTGGAATTTCGAACAAAAAATTTTAAAAAAAGTTGGTGCTTGATTTAGTCCGTATAATCGATATTTATTCAATAAGTCGAAGAAAATTTGCACTAAAATAATGAGTGAGTGTATCAGTTTTGCAGTAGAATTTAGTTAACGATTCAGTCTTTCAATTTATTTATAATTTCATTTAATTTAGCAAAAAAAGGTATTGAAGTTCTGCTTTTCTTTTTCGAAAAATAAAAATGCTCTCTAAAAGGTTTCTTTTTTTTACTTCCGTTTTTCTCTTGCTACCTCAATCAGAAGGTTAATTTTTCTTCAATCTCTAAAAAAAGAGGTCTGTAAAATAGATTAGCCCTTTAATAGAATAAACCTAACGAGGTATGTATTTTTTTTAAATTGGTATTTAAAATAAAAAATAAATCAGAAAAAAGAAAGGACAAGTATTATCCTTCAAAAACTGATTAACCTTTCATTTTAACTTAAAAATCAGGAAGTTTAACTCCATATCTTTAAAATTAGAGGGGAAAAAATCCCAGAGGAGATTAATAAATAATCTCCGGGATTTCTATTGACGTAATATTTTGTTCAACTTTTTTTGTTAAACTTTTTTTTTAGAAATAATATGAACTAATAATGGTGGGAAAAATATGGTTGATGGTGGGAAAAATATGGTTGATGGTGGGTAAAATATGGTTTACAAGATTTTATGATCATAGGACCAGTGGTTCCTGAAAAATTTTCATGAGTCAGTCAGTCAGTTTGTTAGTGGTGAAAGGGTACTGTAATATAGATAGCTGTCTGGGTTTGACAGGTTTTAATATTATTATTATTGTTGACATGTTTGTCTTGTTCTTAAAATATAATTTGCTTAAACTATATCCGTTATACTTATTCTACATGGTGTCAGATTCAGACTACATGAAGGTGAAGAACGCTCTCTCCATCGGAAGGTAAATGGGCACAAATTGAAAAAGAGACTTTGGCTTTATCTTGGGCGTGTGAGAGGATTTTATAGCTGGCTCTCATTTTATGCTATGTGCGCAAGCCGTTAGTTCAAATACTGGGTTCAAAACCGATGGCAGATTTGACTCCTAGAATGCTTCGCTTTAGACTCAGGATGTCAAGATTCTCTTACTCTATAGTGCACGTGCGAGGTAAAGATATGCATACTGCCGATGTATTATCTCGTGCTCCAATAATGGAGAAAAACCCTGATATCGAGGATAAAGCAAGGCAATTAGATGAGACAGTCATCTATGAAACGGAAGCAATTCCTACTTCAGGCAGAAGGCAAAAATCAATAAAGGACGCTCAATCTGAAGATGACGTCACGGCAGAGTAGATCAAATTCATTAAGAATGGGTGGCCGGCTCGGATTCAAGGATGTGATTTGAAGGTTCAGAAATACTTTAATCATCGAGCCCAGTTATCGGTGGTGGACGGCATGGTGTTATTTGGTACTCGACTGTACATACCTCGAAATTGCAGGAGCGAAGTTCTAAAGAGTCTTCACGCTGGTCATCAGGGAACACCCAAAACAAATCGACTTGCTAAATCAACGGTTTGATGACCCCACATATCAAGAGATATAGAGCAAGCTGTGAGGGATTGTGAGGATTGTTTAAAGCAGAGACTGCAGAAGAGGGAACCGTTGAGCACACCAGTACCGGATCTACCCTGGACCGTATTGGGGGCGGATCTTTTTGAATTAAATCAACAGCAGTATCTCATTGTTATGGATTACTACTCTAAGTACATTAGTTATTTTAAACTGACTTCAATTACAACCAGTGGTGTAATCACGAAATTAAAAATGTTGTTCTCTTATCATGGAGTCCCTGCAAAGCTTCGAACATATAATGGCCCTCAGTTCCGTTCTCAGGAGTTCGACACATTTTGTAGTTCATACGGCATCCAGCATATTACTAGCAGTACTCGCTATCCCCAATCGAACGGACAGGCCGAGAGAGCAGTTTCAATTATGAAGGGAATCTTAAAGAAATCAGAGGATCCATGCTTGGGCCTCTTGGCATACCACAACACTCCATTGAAATCAGGATTCTCACCGGCTCAGCTTTTAATGGGACGAGTTTTAAGGTCAACAATTCCTATTGCACCATTCAGGTTACATCCAGAGGCAGTTAATCATTTAGTGTTTAAAGAAAGGGAATCAGAGCTGAAGAATCGCCAGGCAGAGAATTTTAACAGGAGACATCGGGTTGAGAGACTGCCTGAACTGCAAAATGGAGATAGAGTCTGGGTTCCTGCTCTGAGGAAATATGGAAGAGTTGACGGTGAAGCGTCTACTCCAAACTCCTTCTGGATTGAGCTGGAAGTCCAGGGGGGCAAAATAAGGAGGAATAGAAGTCATTTTAATATTAAACATAAAAAAAAAGGCATGCAATATAGATATACTGTCAGGTTTTGACAGGTTTTGATATTATTATTATTGTTGACATGTTTGCCTTGTTCTTAAAATATAATTTGCTTAAAAACTATATCCGTTATACTTATTCTACAGGTACCCTTTTACTCACATCGACCACTAACAACAGACTGACCCATAAAGATTTTTATAGATCCACCAATTCTATAACCATAAAATGTTTCTTCTAGAATTCTTCTAGTCCCAAGCCAGTTAATTAATATATTTACAATTCTCCATCTTGTTTGAGATGGGTATAATTTGCATCATAGCAATATTTCCATAATTCGATTTTGCTAAAACCTTAACATTTTTTTTATCTTTCTTTTATCTTTGGTTGGAAGTTGGAAGGGTATCTTAAATGGAAATTTTTATATTCAATTACACTCGTTTATTTTCGTTTGTTTAATTCGATGATTTAAATTGAAATTAATTAAACTTAATTATTCATTTAATTAACCATTGACTAATTATTGTATTGTCATAGGAAATACATCATTTAAGCTAGTTTCAGCTTTTCAGGTAGTCGGGAAGATTTAGAGAAATATGAAGTTAGTTAAGGTGTAGAAAGGCGAATTATCCAAAACTCCAAAAGGAAGTTAATATTTTGTAAAAGCCTTCCCCTTAAGGTAAAATAATCAATATAAACTTTTGTCGGTTTAAAATATAATTAAATAATGGAAAAGAAGAAAAAGTGTCATTTCCTAATTTTGATAGAAATGTAAGAAATAAAGATAAAGTATTCTTTATTACTGACTTCACCAATTTCTAATCCGTTTTGATAAAGAAATCACGGACTAACATAGAAATCAATTAAAAAATGTGATAAGATTTCCTCTAACCTTTAATTTATATATATATATATATATATATATATATATCATG
>KZ652024.1:152759-194396 GCA_001010745.2 Gerris buenoi
CTTAAATTTCTGATATAAAGGATATATAATTTAAAAACTTGTTTGATTAGCTAATATATTATTAATATATTATAAATATATTATAAAATTAATTTGGAAATGAGTTAAGAAGTTTTAAAATTTAGTTCGAATTTTCAAAGTTTAAAATTTGGTCCCAATCATATAATTTGCAATCAAACTATCAACTATTAACTATCAAACTATTTATTTAGTCAATGGTGTGTGTTTGATACTTTAAAAAAATTACATATGGACAATATTTATCTTGTATTTATTTTTATTATATCTATTTCTTATAATTTATTTAAATTATACTTTATAAAGTAAGTGTGTGGAGCTGGATTTTCCTCCTAGCCCCTGGTCTGGTGCGTGGTGCCACCTAGTAGCGGAATTGTGAAGTACGGCTTGGATCCGACGGGAGCTCTACATTCTCTTTCTTCCGCTTCGAGACGTAAGACCGTGTGCCGTACCACCGCTATAGTTAACTCGCTAAACCACCGCTATCGTTAAACCGCATTTATTAATTCCCGCATAATTATTAATTATATTTATTTTATCGTTCATTATTATTATATGTGCATCTTTTCCCGGACATCCAACACACCGCCGCTGCAGTATCAGGTTAGATTTACTTACCGCTTACTTATATATCTTTTCTGTATTTCATTTTATCTTCTATCTGTTTAAAACCAATATATATTATACCATACAGTCCATTTCCCTCTCTACGCCTAAATCAAATTTCTAACCAGCGAAAGTGGATACCTCCTTTACCTCCTAAAAGTTTAGGAAAAGGTGGTCCAACATAGGTTCTGGATTTGCAGTGAACTCGTATTCCCACAATGATATTTTTGAAAGATCCTTTTTCTTGTTTTTCTGGATTATTATGACGTGATAATTTGCTTTTTGTGTTTGACAATTCCAGCCTTTATATTTTGTGCTATAGTAATTAGTATTCAGATTGAAAATAATCTTAAATTTCTGTTGTTGGGGTGATGATTTACTTTATATTGTAGATTTTGTTTCGAAATCATGTTCTTCTTGTTTTGGAAGGGTAAACTATTATATATTGTACCCAGGTGGTAGATAGGATGTTTTTAATAGTAATTAGAATTAAAACTAGGTTAATTATTCTATTTATATTGTTGGGATATGGGAATATATGTGATTTATATTGCACTTTTAGTGGTGGTGATGATGTTTTTCCTTTAGTGTAGTAATTTAAATTTGAATTTGTTAATTTTTCTATTTCTATCATTGGGATATAGATATATTTTATATTGTACCTTTAGAGGTATAAATTATGTTTATAGTAATTAGAATAAATGGACAAATCAAGATTCAGTTTCATGAATAATGCACACAAAACGCCAAATAAGCTCAATTTTATTTTAAGTTCTTAAATTTTTTTAAAAAATTCTTATTTAATTGGATTAATACTGGAGAATATTAAGTGGCAATAAAATGCAAACGTGCGTGTGTTGATCTACCCTATTTAAACAACATAAGCCGGGAATGTAGTTAGTAGATGGCCTACTAATGATAAAATACTATCAAGCAATAAACACGAATAACCTACCTGTAGGTTATTTATCTCTATTGGCTCTAAAATTAATGATCATTACCTGTTAAACTCGAGAACGTAACTGCAGTTTATGTAATTTTTCAAGGTTTGGTGTTTCTTAGTTACTTTGAGAATTTGAGTGGTTGGGTGGGGGAATAACAGGCAAGGTTCATTATTTAGTGCATCAGGCTCATGTCTAATTATAGATGCTAGATGTTTAAAGTGTCTGCAGCCCTTACCAAGCTTACAAGCACCACTTACTCTCCACTGCAATCATGTACGTGGGAGGCTCAACAGTTGTAAACCCTTGATAGCTTTACGCATTGAAGAATAAATTAAAGCTTCCTCAACCATTGCATTATTCTAGAGTTCCATCGCGATAAGAAAACAGATAAAATCCTATGTATAATCAAATAGTCAGTTACCAATTGCATAAGGGTCATAAAATTTGAAAATTAGCTTCCTTTAATGACATATTATACTTGAATGAAAGGGGTTTCCTATCAGCTTTTTTGATTCAAGATGGCGACGAAATTTTTCAAATTTCAACCAATTAAGTTGATAGTTAGTGTTCTTTTACCAATACTCTGGCTAAGTTCGTTTGACTGCGTAAAACGCTCGTGCAAACGTGATGTCAGATTTAAAATTGGATTTTAGGACGGGAAAAGACTCCAAATTCATCGGCAGATGACAAATTTTTTAAAACAACCATCAGCGGCATTTTAATTGCGCTTTAAAAGTTTTTTAAAGAGAGAAAACAACGTTTTTAACAAAACAAACTCACTCATCACTCATTAATTTGGCAGTTTACTAGTAGCGCGCTATCACAAAAAAATTGAAAAAACCAATATACCAGTTGCGCTCATATAATTTTGTTTTAAATATACCCGTTGCGCGCCGTTCAATTTTTCTTTAATACACCAGTTGCGTCCAGGTGTTTATGTTTCTTCGGATCATTATCAATTTTGTTCTAGGTACTATGTATTTTTATTATTCATATTTTATCTTATATATCTTGTAATGAATTGAAGACAATAATAATTTTAGTTGACAATTAGTTTTGTCTTAGTACTGTGCTTGTCGTTAATAAATTATGTCTGAAATGAGTATGTTAAGTGAAAAAGGAAATCCTTTATTAGTAGTGGATGGATTTAAATTTCTACATAATTTTTATAATAATCACCCAAACATATTTTCATTCACTGAAGTTTTGAAGTACATACACATTTCAACAACTACGCATTTAAACAGCCGAGAAGTGCCAAAAAAAAGTAGGAACAGCTAGGCAAAAATAAAACATTTCGTAGAGGCGGAGTTTAAAAAATACGGAAACAAGACGTAATCGGCAAATGACTTTGTAAATAGTCCAGTCATTAGGTAGTTTCTTAAAACAAATTCTGGAGTATTTATGATTTTTTGCTCCTTTAGGTTTTTTGGGGGTGCTGATTACGAATCTGAGGTTTGCCACCAAACATTTTTGTTGGAATTTGAGTTATAGCCAAAAAACAGGAAAAAGTTTTTTTCTTTTGATATTTGCCATACAACTCAAAAACTATCAACTTTTGGTAAAAAATCATTCTTCACAAAAACAATCTTCATAAAATTTCCTATAATATAGGTCCTAACTACTTTTTTCGTCACGCGTACAGTTTAGGTGCAAACACGGGTTGAAGTAAGCGTAATATTTTGACATTCAAGCTCAATACAGAACCACACAGCGGGCAGCGGGGTTCCTTGCCAAGAAATCTATTACCCCGCAACAAACACTCCCTTCCTAAAAATACATACATATACATAATATATAAATATACTTACATATTACATATACATACAGGGTGGTCCAAAAGTCTCCCCCCCCCCTCTTAACTTTTGAACGGTTTGAGATATATTAATGAAACTTGAGGGATCTCTACCATGCCAAGAGATGTTTGTTTTCATGCTATCACTCACTAGGGGCAACCACCCACTTTGCCCCCAGGCCACCTAACTTCAAAATTTTAAATTGGGATGTATATTTTCGATAGCATTTGGATTCTATACGGTAAAAAATAATAAACTTTTACTTGTAACTATTTTTTCTATCACCAATATTTTCCCCCTACAGGGGGGCAATTATAGCAAAATAACCCTTCCGAAATAGTAAAAAAAAAAATAACACTTAAATCGTTACAACATCTAAACGGTTAGAAATAAAGTAATGGAACTTGAGGTATTTGTATACCATGTAAAGGGAAGTATGTATTCAACCACTCTCGTACAAGGGGCACCATTTTGCCCCCAGGCACTGAAATCCACTATTTTTATGCCTTTGCCCCCCCCCCTTAGGGGGCAAAAGTTTGGAGATAGAAAAAAAATTTAATTTAAAATATTCTTATTTTTGCTTCCGAGCTTACCGAAGGTAACGGAAGCTATGTGATCGTTCTGAAGAACGAAAATATTTTATAACTCCGATTTCAAAAATTCCAAGACAGAAATCCGTTTCAGACATCAGGGAACATTTTTGGTCCCGTGTCTGTCTGTCTGTCTGTCTGTCTGTCTGTCTGTCTGTCGGTCGGTCTGTCGCTCAATTTTGCGAACCACCATATCTTAAAAACTACACGTCCAATTTTAATACAATTTGGGTGGTAGGTCATAATTAGTCTATTGTTGGTCCCATATAAGTTTCAACTTTCTGCGCTTATTTGTTTACCTTCTACATGCACACAAACATACATTTATTTACAGCTATATCTTTAAAAGTAATCATCCGATTTTTATAAAATTTTCATGGTTTGTCGAAAGTAGCTTGCAGATGGTACCTGCCAAATTTCAACCGTCTGCTCACTTTTAATCGTACTAAATAATATGTCTATATATTATAAAGCCGCGTGGCTAACTGACTTACAGACTGACATTAATGTTTACCCACTTCCAGAAGAGCTAGAGACTTGCGGTTTGCGTCATTCGACGCGCAACGTCCATATTGTGAACCAAAATAATTATGAAAAGTTCACTTTTACCCCTCCTTCCCCCCTTAAAAAAATTAAAATGGCCGAATTGATTTTTAAGCTATATTGGGGACTTATTGCGGCTAAACGGTAAGTCGTATTGAAAAACGGATAGCACCAGCGGCAACTGATTTTAAAGATCTACAACTTTGGTTCTATGACTTTTTGTCGTATTGTCATCGGTTGTACCTTAGATCACGATAATTTTGGTATTTTTTTTTGGGTTTATTTTTTTCCTTTTTGTCTTTTGAATGGTTTCCATAGTTTCTATAATAGTTGACCGATTTTATTTCTGATTGAGGTGCTTGAATCTCACACTAATGCTCTTTTAATTGAGCATATTTTATTTCATTAGTTCATCCTATTTGCTGAGAAATTGAGAGTAAACTTTTTCCAGCGTGCCGTGTCACGTGACCACTTTTTTTTGGTTTTTATTATTGTGTCGTATATCATTTAAAGGCCTTGATATGTACATTAAAGCTATTTTATTTATTTATTTTTTAAAAATTACGTACACCCACTTTTTTACCGATTTATAATTTTGTTGTAGGTTAAAGGGTTTAAATAATGTTATGTTGTTTTTTTATTTATATTTATTTATTAGTTTAATTAATGCCCTTTTGTATTATTTGTTTTTTAAAAATATAATTTTGGTATCTCAAAGTACAGGGGTACAAAAATATCAAAGTTAATATTTTATAATATGATGTATATCGTTGAAAAGCTCTTGAATAGTTAATTAATTTTTGTGATATTTTTAGTTTTGAGGCGGGTAAAATTGAATTGTTGCTGGGTTATTTGTTTGTTAAATTTATTATATGTGCGCTAACTTTTGGCGCATATTGGGGGCTTTGTTTCTTAAAGAAAATGTTGGTTATAACCAACGTTATAAAATATTTACTGGAACAGTCCCGCGCCGTTCTCACTTTTTGATTATTTTTATCGAGGTATTTTTACTCGTATTTCTTAAACTGGCCGTTTCTTTGCGTACTATATACTATATCGCGAGGAAGCTATGTGCCACCCTAATTGGCAGAGTATTTTGTCGTAGATTCTAAATCTGCTATCAAAAATATACACTTTAGTGCAAAATTTTGAAGTGAGGTGGCCTGGGGGCAAAATGGGTGGTTGGCCCTGGTGGGCAATAAAATGAAAACAAACTTCCATTTGCATGGTTGATATCCCCCAAGTTACATTAATTTATCTTTAACCGTTTTGATTTTACAACTTATTATCGAAATATATTTTGCTATCTTTGCCCCTCCAAAGGGGGCAAAATATTGGAAATAAAAATAAGGTTACAAGAAAAAGTTTATTATTTATCACCATAGAATCTAAATAGACTATCAAAAAACTACACTCCAATTTGAAATTTTGAAGTTTGGTGGCCTGGGGGCTAAGTGGATGGTTGCTCCTAGTGGGTGATAGCATGAAAACAAACTTCCCTTGGCATGGTAGAGATCCCCCTAGTTTCATTAATTTATCTCAAACCGTTCAAAAGTTAAGAGGGGGGGGGGGGAGACTTTTGGACCACCCTCTATGTATATGTAATAAGTAAGTTTATTTATATATTATGTAGATATATGTATGTATTTTTAGGAAGGGAGTGTTTGTTGCGGGGTAATAGATTTATTGGCACGGAACCTCGCTGCCCGCTGTGTGGTGTTGTATTGAGCTTGAATGTCAAAATATTACGCTTACTTCAACCCGTGTTTATGCCTAAACGGTGCGCGTGGCGAAAAAAGTATTAAATATCTATATTATAGGAAATTTTATTAATGATTTTTTACCAAAAGTTGATAATTTTTGAGTTATATGTCAAATACCGAAAGAAAAAGTTATTTTTTCATGTTTTTTGGCTATTACTCAAATTCCAACAAAAATTTTTGGTGGCAAATCTCAGATACGTTATCAGCACCCCAAAAAACATAAAGGAGCAAAAAATTATAAATACTCCAGAATTTGTTTTAAAACACTCCTTTTTAGCACCTAATGACTGGACTAAAAGGCTTTAAAAGACCACTATACAAAAAATTAAATTTTTTTGAATTTTTTACTTATATTTTTGTAAAATTATCTATAAGGTTCAATTTTAAATACACTTGTCAATTATAAATATGCTTGCTTTTATTTGAAACACCTACCTTTCCAAAAGTAAAATAGCTAGGAGAGCAACTGGTATATTGTTAAATTTTGTTATGCGTGCAACTGCTATATTGGATTTGGTCGACAGCCATTAATTTGCACTACTGGGATACCATACTTATTTCTGCTAGCGACCTCTTCTGTAAAAATTATAGCTACTGCTTGTTTGTAATAAAGTTTGAAAAAATATCATTCTAATTTTATTTATCGATATCTTGTGATTCCCACTTTGTAAACCACTGCTATAAAAACATTATAATATCAGCCTTAAGCTCCCCACCCTTGATAGATAATTACGAGTTAACAATATTATAGGCCTTGTTCTTGACGATGAGGTTAGTGTAAACCATACATATTGTTGGGTACATAATATATAGATCTTTTACTTGTTTAATAACTGAACATGGTTGACTTTTCTATTAATAATTGACTCTTTAACTGAGTTTGAGAGGAATCAAGTATGGATGGAATGGAGAATCAAGACTGAATTTGCACTTGTAATGATTTCGTTGCCCTGTTCCCTTGGCTGCAGTTGTAAGACCACAGATTCCTTACTTGTGATGCAAATTACACTTGCATTTGCAATCTAGATAAAAATTCCACTCTCGGTTGCCAATTTAGAATGGAATTGGAGGTCTGGCAATTCAAAGCTCCTTACAAAAGGATTTTACTACTTCCAATTTTCGTATTCGCTTGTCTAAAATCGCTTCTCCAGATTTTTAAACTAATTTGATAACAGAACAAAAAAATTCAAGTTTATTACAATGTTGCTTTGTAGTAATTAAATACGAATATTTTTGCATTTGATGAGCGAAGGGGATGATAATAGGATTAAAAATTAAAACAAAATCGCCATTATTGTATAATTTCTTGCTTTTTTCCGAGGGGCTTTTACATCTGACAATGCTCACCACTTAAGAGGGTATATTGAACAAACCCAGGTTAGAAACCAAAGTCTTACCGAACGAACTTGAGTTTGCTTTGGTCTGGAACCCTGCTATAGGTCCTTTTACCATTCTGTTGTTTTTTTTCACTTGAATTCTCTTATCCTCTGCACCATTCTCTATTAGGTTCTCTCTCTAAAGCGACAATCAATTCCTATGTACCTACAGCCTCAGTTACCACGTAGCCAGTTAATATAATAATTATGTGCCAAACTGTAAGGTACATAACATATTTTTGACTGCTTATATCTTAATTATATTACTCCTGTGACCAGAAAGTTCTGCCATCGGGTAGGAGCCTTACATTTACATCTGTCAGAACATCAGGATATAATTATTATTAATTTAATAATATTGCTTAAAGCTATTAAAAAACCTGGTTTGAAAATTGATAAAATTTATGCTTCTGTTTTGTTTCAGGTTAAGAATTTCTATTTATTATAAGATTTAATTTTAGCTCTAGGAAAATTAGGTAAGAGAGTAATAATTAGGCTTATTCCTCTAAAAAAAAAGCGATTATTATTAATTATGGATAATTTTCGTTAAATTATAATGGATATTTGTAACTTTGACACGCTTTGTTTACCCTAAGGGATTTTTCACGCTTTACATTCTCTATAAATCATGCATTCATTTTTATTCGATTTGAGTTTCGTGTTGTATTATTAATTCGTACTTGTGTTGCCACATATATATTAGGTTTCTTTTCTGTGGAAGACTTATAATGTATGAAAAAGAAAAAGGTGTGATAAGAAAATGTATATTCACACAATATTTTTATTTCTATTGTTTTCCATTAAATAAATACCTGTAAAACAGGGTTATATTAAATTATTTCTTTTCTGTAATAATCTTTAAAAAAACGTCTTTTTTAAATTTTCAATTGTATCTCCCACAATACAATATATATATTCATAAACAGTATCAAGAAATATCGAGAGTTAGTCTATGCTTGTATATCATTATAATTAATTGCACATAAATTGAACGAATGTGGTTTTAAAATATGTAGGCCAAATAGGGATAATAAATAACTAACTGCTTTCATAAATCCTAGCTTCTCTTAGGCCATCTTCAACCTCATCCGGTTCCTGATTAAAATACAATAAACAATTCCATATTAAATTTAAATATTGCCAAATTTCAGTTAAACTCATTACCTCGTTGGTAATTAGTGATTCAAATTATTGATTGTATTTAATGTTTTTTTATTTATTTATTATTTTTTTATTTTATTAAAAACTTAAAATTATTCTCCCCTTTCCATACTTATATAATATTTAACAAAAATAACATAATTAACAAGATATGAAGATATCCATGTATGAAATATGGAAAAACATGTCTGTTATCACCGTGATAACAAACATTTTATATGGGTATGGAAGAGAAGAATAATTTTAAGTTTTTAAATATTATATTTTATCTACGACTTGCATTGTAAGTGGACTTTACATTGCTAATAATACGCCGGGGAAGTGTGACGTCACTTACGTAAAAAAGTGTGTGTGTTTTAGGTTAGCTGGCTCATAACATTGGATATACGACTGGGTTTTATCAGTGCTATTTTATTTTATTATTATTTTTTTAATCAATTATTTGTTTTATAATCTATAATGTGTACATTTATTGGCTTATTAATGATGTTACTGGTATATGATAAGGTTAAAAAAAGTTATAAAAAGTTAAAAAAGCTTTTAATTGAGTAAAAAGAACACATCTGCAAGTAAGTTATTTTATATCTTATTTGAGTTATTTGTGAGAATTATTTGTTTTATCATCTATAATGAATACTTTTGTTGGCTTATTAATAATGATACTAATACATGATAAGGTTAAAAACGGTTAAAAAAGCTTATAATAGAATAAAAAGAGGAAAAAACTATAAAATGCATACAGAACAATGGTAAACAAGCTTATATTATGAGCCAGAAGAAGGATAACCTGATGAACAATAATTCAAGGCGCATAACGTCACAGCAACCTCTGTCACCTTTACGTGACAGACCTCTCTGACGCGACGTATAGGGAGGGAAGTGTTACTTCCCTCCCTTGGGAGTGAAAAAACAATCATACCAACTTAAAAGTTATTTTTTTTAGGTTAATTTTAAGTATTATGTTGGTATAGTAATGTTTTTTTAGCTGTTTTGTTTACTAATTTTTCTGGAAGGTTACTTTAGGTTATCATACAAAGTCTTTAAATTAAAAGCGTATATTTAGTATAAAAATTGTTATTTTAATGAATCAAGTAACTAAATATCAGTTTAAGGTGTTTAAATTACGTGGATTTGTAGGTAAAACTTTTATACCTACAAACTTAATAGCTATGGTGCACTAGTCGTAGATAAAATTTAATACGCAACATGGATCGAAGTATTTCTGCTCTCGGGATTATCTCCCTCGGCATGCCTCGAGAGCTAATACTACAGTTATCTCTAGCTTATCCTTCGGTGGTGACTCAGGAGAAAACTTAACCTCGAGCAGGAAAACACACTTCTCTCCCTTGTTGCGTAAATAACTATTTTTTTTAATCAAAGATTCGTTCAATTTAATAAAAAAGTGATCACTTTAATCTTAATAATTAAATATATTTTACAAAGAAGAAAAAACAAATCCTTGAATGAAAAATGTCACTTTCTATATTTCTTACTTTAAATCCTATTTCGTAATAAAAGGATAGCGTTTTTTTTAAACAAAACAAAAAGTGTCAATTTTACAAAAAAAATAGGGGAAGGGCGGGAGGCGTGGAATTTATGCAGTGTATGAAATATGTGTATTGAAAATATCTCTAGGGGATCTAGAAACCTAGAGGTAAAAAATGTTTTTTTTTTACTAAAGGTAGATTTTTTTTTAGGCGGGATAAAAAAATGTGGGGAAAGGGTTGAAGTCACCATGGAAAGAGGAGGGAGTGTCCTAACTTTTCTACTTTTGAAGGGGGTTGAGTTCTGGAGAGAGGCTACGTGAACATGAATATTGAAAGCGAACCCCCTCTTCCCCCCCTTTACTGTTAGCTCTCGAAAAGGTTCTGAAATTTTAGGAAGGGGGACTAAACTCCCCGTGAAAACAACCCCCTTTCCTCTCTACTTTTGTTTAATGAGTCCCGCGGTGAATCATCATCCTTCAAGAACTATGCACGGGGACCATATTTCAAATTTTAACTATGGAAGCTTGCTTCCTCTTTCCTCTTCTCCGTGTTTCACTGAGGTATTGCCGAAGTGTAGAGGCGCGTCTCTGCATTAAACAGTGTTACTTGTACCTGAGTGGGTTGTGAGTCTTGAGTGTTGTGGCAACCCTGCTACACTCAGGTCAGCAACTTTAACAACTTCTTGTTTTTTAATTGGGTTAATAACGAAGCATACATTCAACATCATGATTATAAATGAATTTTTAAATTTATTTTAAATAAATTTATAGGATAAGAAAAATATCTCGGTAAATAAAATTAGTCATCCAATTAGTGTGGCACATAGCTTCCTACATTTAATAAATGTGACAATAATGGGCTGTAAAAGCATGAACTCATTGAACTACGCTCGAAATTGGACGCGAGGAAGGTATGCGCCACTCTAAGCTAAGTATTTTTTATTTATGCATAAATTAAAGTATGTATTAATTTCGCAAAATTTAAAGAACGCATACGGTTGCAATTACTCTAGGACTCTAGGGCTATCTGCCAACTAGTTTCGACTATCTATTTAAATTTCATAAAAATCAAACAAGCACTTTTCGAGTTGTAGCTTAAATGAATTTATGTTTGTGCGCATGTTGAAGAGAAACAAATTTACCTAGGTTTAAAGTTATACTGGACCAACAATGGGTTAATTATGACCTACCATCCTAAGTTCATAAAAATCTGACGTGTTGTTACAGGAACGGTACCAATTTTGTTTTCTGATGTCTAAAACGGATTTCTGTCTTGGATTTTTATTAAATTGAAGTGTCAACGTAAAAAAATTTGTTCTTGAGAACGATCTCAAAGCTTCCGTTACCCACAGTAAGCTCAGAAGCAATAATAGATACTTTAACAAACGGACGAAAATTATTTGATAGTCGGCTTAAGGGCGGAACAGGATCGTGGAATCGAGCCCACGCCTAATTTACATTGGTCTGATTTACAGAGCCCATGCCTGATTTATGGTGCTCTGATTTACACGGGCTCACTAATAATCACATCATATTTGCTCTGGTGGTTCATGATACAGTGGCATTGTGAAAAAATCTTAATTTATTGTTATTTATTTCTATGTCCAATACTTTAATATTTTAGGGTAATTAAGTACCGAGACGAACTGAAGAAAATTTACATAAATATTTCTAAAGCAGTTGGAACAATTTTAATTAATAAAATTTTAATAATAAAAGATTGTAAAGGCTTTTTACCGACTGGTAAACATGAATTCTAGTCTCAAGTTAAAAATTATAATAATAATAATAATAATAATAATTGATATTAACTCTAGAACGCTAACCATACTTTTTAACCTCTTAAGACTAACCTTGAGTCATATTGACTCTCTAATCTAATATACCCAGTTTTATTAATATAAAGGACTAATATCTATGATATATTTTTTTAACACGTTTTAGAGTTAGTTGATGGGACACTTGGGTGCTTTGTTTGCCGAAAAAAAAAAAAAACATTTTTTCCTTTTAATTCCGGTTTTTCAATCAGAACTACTATTACATAACTAGCACTTTTTTCTACCGTAGTGGTTTATTTACTTTTTTTTATGTAGCTTTTTTCTTTCCTTTTCTTTGGTTTTTCTATTTCGTAAATTCTTTGAAATGGCCAAATAAACAAAAAACACTTATTAGATTGGGCTACTAATACTTTTCTGCGTCAAAATTACCTACAAAAAATTTATGTGTTAGGAGTCAAAATGACTTCGTGGCTGCAGAAAAACAAACGATATGTCCTCTTTAGAATCTGACTGAGGAACTGATAGAAGGGTAGAAGGGACATTCAAGGGTGGGAGATAGCATATCTAAGAGGTGTGTGTTCTTTGTTTTACAGACATTGTTCATTCGTAGTTTTTTAAAAAATGGGAGTAATTTTGACTCCCAGGGCCTTCTAGGGTTAAGTAAAATGCAATATGCCAGCAGATTTTTAGTGGTGTATCATAATGTTCTTTATATTAGGATGGTTAGTAATTGTTAAGTATTTATTTCGGTGATATGTGATATATAATGTATATTTGAATGTTATTAGTGGCCATTAATTATTTTCTTTTATTCAACGTGATGGTTGTATTTCAAAGTTATTTAGAGGTCGTTAATTGTTTTCTTTTATTCAACATGATGGTTGTATTTCAAAGTTATTTAGAGGTCGTTGTTTTCTTTTATTCAACATGATGGTTGTATTTCAAAGTTATTTAGAGTTCGTTAATTGTTTTCTTTTATTCAACATGATGGTTGTATTTCAAGGTTATTTAGAGGTCGTTTATTGTTTTCTTTTATTCAACATAATGGTTGTTATTCAAAGTTATTCAGAGGTCGTTAATTATTTTGTTGATAAGGCTAAATGAAACTATATTTATTCATTTCATAGCATTAATACTTATCATAATTTACTGTACAATACTAATACTACAATAATACTCTACTGACACTATTAAAATTTAAATGAATTCCCCATGTGTCTAAACGGTAAAGTGGACTGTACTGGGTAAGGGCGAGTAAAAAACAAAAACGAGAAGTTAAAAATATTGTCGTGTACTTTAATAAACGTGACATACATGCGAATAGACAAAGCTCGACTGAGGCTTACTTAAGACTAGATACATAGATAAGAGGGGAGGAGAGAGAGTCCAAGGTGGGGGAACAAGGCGCGAAACGAACCAAGGCCAATCAAACATGCCTTACAAAGGACGATAAAAAACTCGAGATTAAACATACCGCCCACCTTGAAAGAGGGACTTTCAAAACAAAAACTATACAAAAAAAAATTACATACAATTGAATCAACTTATGTGATTAGAATATTAACTTTAAGGTTATTCAAGTTACTTTTAAACAGGTAAGTAAAAATGAATTAAAATCAAATTAAGCAAATATCATGTGAATTAAAGTAAAAAGATTGAATTATTCAAAATTTACATAAAAAAAATATACATAAAAATGTAATAAGAAATATTAAACAAAATTAAAATTAAAGTAGTGAAACAACAATTTAAAGAAATTATATTAGTCAGTTTTCTGCCATCGGCAGGGGAGATATCTTGGTGATAGATCTCTTCTTTAAACCATTGGAAGACCTTACAGTTACGACCCGCATTAGGCCATCGTCGCCTGGATGAAGAGCTTCCATGCGTCCTAATGGCCAACATAATGGTGGAACATTATCTTCTTTGATAAGAACGACAGTTCCGAGTTTAAGGTTTGGAGAGGATGAAGACCATTTTTAGCGGTTCTGAAGATGACACAAGTATTCAGTCTTCCAGCGTGACCAAAAAGATTGTGTGAGTTGTTGGATTCTCTGCCATCGTGACAATGTATTTATGTTAAAAGGTTTCAAATCAGGTTCCAACGTAGCGGTTAGAGGGCGACCAATAAGGAAATGTGCAGGTGTTAAGGGATTACAGTCGTTGGGATCGGATGGAAGGGAGTATAAAGGACGGGAATTTAATATAGATTCTATAGAAATAAGTAAAGTATTAAGTTCTTCTGAATTTAAGTGACTATTACCTACAACCCGTTTTAAGTGGGTCTTCATAGACTTAACTGCGGCCTCCATGAGACCATTATGATAAGGAGCGCGCGGAGGAGAGAAAACCCATTTAATACCGTTTTCAGAGAGAAAATTATAGATTTTAAATTTATTAGATTCAGCGAGAAGAAAATCGTGAAGCTCTTGAAGCTGCTTGTTAGCTCCGGTAAAAGTTGTGGCGTTGTCAGAATATATTTTTTCACATTTTCCGCGGCGACCTATGAAACGTTTTAATGCTCCAATGAACGATTCAGAAGTTAAATCATGAACCAGTTCGAGGTGTACTGCCTTTGTAGAGAGGCACACAAAGACAGCCACATATGCCTTTATAAGTTTTGAGTTTTTCCTAAAGCCAGATTTAACATTTATAGGGCCACAATAATCAACCCCAGTGTTTACAAATGGAGACAGTGGTGCAACGCGCTCCATCGGCAAATTTCCCATAAGCTGGGTTACGTCAGAATTTCTTTTTGATCGAAAACATATAATGCACTCGTGACAAATTTTCCTGGTAATAGCCTTGCCGTTTAAAGGCCAGTATTTTAATCTGATCGATGCCATCGTAGCTTGAGGTCCGGCATGATGGAGTTTAAGATGTTCTGCACGAATAATAAGTTTTGTAAGATGATGCTTTGAAGGAAGCAGTAAAGGATGTTTCTGGTCATATTCTATTAATTCAGCCTTCTGCAAGCGACCGCCCACCCTGAGCAGACCACTGGCATCGATGAATGGTGCGAGACTGCGAAGTTTACTATGATGGTGAACGAAGCGACCACGAGTAAGATCGTGAATTTCTTGCTGAAAACACTCAGCTTGAACTATATGAATGATATGTTCAAGAGAAGATTGAAGTTCGTCGGGTTCTAAAAGTAATGGTCGAGGCCTCTTAAATTGAGGATCTTTACAGCATTTAATAAATCTTAACCACCAGGCAGTATGACGTTGGAGTTTACGAATTGTTGAAAATCGACTTATGAATTCTGTGTCTGGAGTAATCGAAAGTAGAACGATTGGGTTTGTTTTGGTTTCAGGTAGATCAGTAGGTGTTTGAAATGAAAAGGACTGCCACTGAGCATCAGGAATCGTTAGCCAGCTTGGTCCATACCACCAGATATTGGAAGAGATTAATTCATCAGGTGTTGCACCTCGCGATAAAATTTCGGCAGGATTGCATTCAAATCGTACGTGATTCCATTGCTGATTTTCAGTCAATTCGAGTATTTGAGATATCCTATTGGCTACGTAAGTTTTTAGACGATGTTGCTTATTCAACCATCCTAAGACAATGGTTGAGTCAGTCCAGAAATGACTCGTAAATGTGAGTGCTAATGCTTTGCTGACCTTGTCGGCTAGTTCAGCAAGCAAAAGAGCTCCGCACAGTTCAAGACGTGGAATGGTTGTACTTTTTAACGGTGCAACCCTTGATTTTGAGGCTATTAAACGAGACGTGATGGTTCCATTATCGTAAATAGAGCGTAAATATAGACATGCGCCGTATGCTACCTCCGACGCGTCACAAAATCCGTGTAACTGCAAACTACGAGGATTAGCAATAGGTATAATACAACGGGGCACACTAAGTGATGTCAGTTGGTGTAATTCGAGTTTATACTTTTTCCAGATAACTAGAAATTCTTCAGGTAATAAATCATCCCATGACGAGCCTATTTGCCAAATTTTTTGCATTAAAATTTTGGCGTTAACGATGACTGGTGCCACGATTCCTAAAGGGTCGAACAAACGCGCGATGTCAGATAGGACTGTCGTGAATAGCAGACGTGGCTTTAGTGCCATTGACGCCTATGCCTGATATGTCCGTGTTGATTTTATTTCGTTTGAGCTTCAGCAGGTCGGCTAAATGTTCCGTAACAAAATTACTCTGGGAGCAAGAGTCTAATAATGCTCGCGCTTGAATTAGTTTTCCGTTATTGCTGCGTATATAAAGAACGACGGTGGAGAGTAAAATGATATTCGAGTTCCCTGTGAAGCTAGATACATGACTAAGAGTCTGATTTGAGGATGAAGATTGATCTTTGGAAGCTTCGGGATTTTTATGTTGAGTGAGATTTACGTGCTGATTTGATTCTCTGTGGAGAGCCGAGTTGTGCCTTTTCCCACATTTTTTGCAACCGGAAGAGCGGCATTGGGTCTGGTAGTGACCTTTTCGAAGGCAATTAATGCAAACACCCAGAGCCTTTGCTTTATCTAATCGAGCGTCAATACTTAAATTTCGAAATTCGGGACATACATATATAGGATGATCTTCATCTTTTTTACAAACTTCGCACCGATTGTTGGGGCTATTATGTTGACGAGCGGAGAAGCAAACAGTTTCTCTATTTTCGCGGTTAATCTTTGATGAGTCATGTTTTTTATATCCGTGAAAAGGTGCATGATTCTTCGAGGCTTTATCGGTAGATGATGACGTAGATGTACGAGTAGTTTCTACTGATTCAATCACTTGACATCGATGTTTTAGAAAATCATATAGTGTCTGCCATGTGGGACACTCATCAGTTTTCAGCGAGTTTTCCCATTCACTCAACGTTATTAAATCTAATTTGGACGTGACTAGATGTATTATTACAGTATCCCAATATTCGACGGGCTGTTTCAACGATTCGAGAGCTCTTATATTAGTAGAGCAGCATTCAAGTAGTGATCTAAGAGACGAGCTATTTGGTTTATCAATTTTAGGTAGATTAAAAAGAGATCCAACGTGTTGGCTAACAATTAACCTATTATTATCGTATCTTTTCCGCAAAAGATCCCACGCAGTTTCGTAGGATTCCGATGACACCTCTAAGTTAACTATCACATTCCCCTAAGGCATGATTTTAAGTAGTAAAATTTTTCTATTTTACTGATGGCGGCGTTAACGTGAATTAAAGAGTGAAACATATCACGAAAGGATAGCCATTGTGTATAGTCTCCGTGGAACGAGCCAAGGTTTATTTGGGGTAATTTAACCGTGGAAGCATTATTTGTGGTGTTTAGTGGCCTAATAGGTTCGTTTGAAATTGAAGGCGTAATATTTTCTAGCCAAGTCTCAATTCTTGTAACGAGATCGAAATATATTTCTTCGAAAGATTGCCGAGAGTCTTGGTCTTCATTAGAAAGATCGAGAATTTGGTCATATTTTTTCCAGCACTCTTGCAATGCTGATAGTCGAGGTCTTAGAGATGCGATCGTGTTAGTTGCCAAATCAAAATTATCAACATAATCTTTAATTCGAGAAACTCTGGATTCTATTTGTTGCCAAGGTGAAAAGTCAGTCACCTTCTCTGACTTCTTACTTGCTTCCTTTTTGTTTCGAGAATTGACCATGGCGAAAAATGTACCCAACTATCGTAAAAATATTATTAACGAAAATCAAATTAAATGGTAATTAAAACAATAAAAAATAAAAACCTAAAAGAAAATGTTTCAAGATATTACAAATCGTAACTTTTAAATTCGCAAAAATAATAATAGTTCTAAGATAAAATACCTAATAATAATCAAAATAAATGAGAAACATAAATAATTATAATATCAATATGTGTATCTGAATTAAAAAGATAAGGTTTCAAAACTAAATGCGTTAAATCTTTTATAAAATAAACAAGTATAAAAGAAAAAGAAAATAGAAATTAAAAGTAGGTTATCAAAAGTTAGGCATAAAAAGAAACAAATAAAATAATATGAGAGGTTCCTAAAAGTACGGGTGAATAGGTGATTGATAAAGAAAGGCTGTAAGCAAAGTGTTAGAGGTATAGAGAGATAAGGAATCGTTTGAGGGGAAGAGCCGCGCCGCTCAGCTGACAGCTAGAGAACCGAGTCCGCGAAGCTTTGGCGGGAGTCGAAGGAGTCGACTGCAACAGCTGTACTACAACCTTGACGCACTATTCTTGACTTTATTCTGCCGTTGCGTTGATAAATAATCTTGCTACGAGAACGATTATACACATTAACTTTCACAACGTCTATAAGTTTTTTAAATAAATGTTCGAATTAAAACTAACAAATATAGTCCAAAAAAAAGAAACAAAAACAAAAAGAGTCCAATTAAATAATGTAATTGTTGAGTGAAGTTAATCAGCAAAGTAATTACAACGTAATAATTCATTAATAAAGTTAACGAGGATATTAGAATAAATATTTTAAATCTAGATAAAGTACAACTTCAAGAAAGTCTTTCCGTGGTTAATAATATAAAAAATAAATGTTTATATAAAGTCCAAGTAAAATAATAATATGAATGTTAGTTGATATTGGTAAAACGATCCACTTAGCTTATGCAGAGATGGTGTGAACGTGAACTGAAGATCGAGTATTCTAGATGTCGAGAAAGCAGTCTTCGTGCGGCAATTCTTATCCAAATAGCAAATAAACGTGGAAGAGGTAGTGCACTGAACGAGATTAACAAACGATATTTCGAGATAATTCACTGATTTTAATCCGGAACGAGGACCAAAATGTCTAAACGGTAAAGTGGACTATACTGGGTAAGGGCGAGTAAAAAACAAAAACGAGAAGTTAAAAATATTGTCGTGTACTTTAATAAACGTGACATACATGCGAATAGACAAAGCTCGACTGAGGCTTACTTAAGACTAGATACATAGATAAGAGGGGAGGAGAGAGAGTCCAAGGTGGGGGAACAAGGCGCGAAACGAACCAAGGCCAATCAAACATGCCTTACAAAGGACGATAAAAAACTCGAGATTAAACACCATGAGTGTTAGTGTTTATTTATTATTAATTTAAATTTATTTTAAACTTTTTCCTCGACATAATACAAATTTACTTAATATATCCTTGATGAATTATATAAATATAATATATTTCATTTTAAATTTCTCTTTTATAAAATAGGTAAATTTATTTTGAGTCTATTTTAAAGAACCAGTTAATGTCAAAGGGCTTTTCTCTCCGGTATTTCTTTCAAACTCCTCTGATCTTCTATTTAACAGTTTTTTTTAAATTTATTCCTACAGAGATAAAGATCACAGATAAATAACTTTTACATATAGGTATACAGGGTGACCGGAAGTTAACCAGCCAAACTTCAAGGTTAGTTACTATGGCCAAATTGGAACAAAAAATGTCGAGTAAGCATATGCCCATTTCTCAATAGTTCTCGAGATATCGATTTATTTCTTTTTTTAAGTGTTTCACCAAATATCTCAAAAACTAAATGAGATAGAGAAATTAGGCTGAGGTACAATTTTAAAGAGCACAAAAAACCTTTCAGAATCACTCATTTATTTTCAAATTATCAGCTGCTAAGCATCTTTTAAGTCCTGTTACATTTGAAAATTTCGATTTTTTTTTAAATTCGACCACAAAGTTCCTGAGCTTTTTTCTCTTAATCGAAGGATGCTAGAAGTGTGACGATTTCAGGAAAAACTTCTGCTTTTCATAAGATTTCAAATGGTATAATTAAAGTTTAAGATCAACGGACTAGTTTTTGAGCTATGGTGAATTGAATGTTACCAGGCGTGCATTTTTTTGGTCCGGATAACAACCAATTGTAGTACAAATGCAAAAAAGGTTTACCCAAACGAAACCACAACACTTGGGGGTTTCTTTTAGGAAATTTGACGCTGAACAAAAAAGTTCCTATAAACATAGTTCCTAAAAAGCTTCGTTTTCAAGATAGTCGCAAAAAACATTAAAAAAAACACAACATTTTGACGTTTTAAATAAAAATTCACAAATAATACGCTTATTACGATATTACTCCTTTAAGCAACACTTGTAGAGAGTCGAATTACACTAATTGTAGCTCTAAAAGAAATCATTTAAAGTTAAGCGTTGATGGAGATCACCTTAATGGATTGGCTAATAAAGTGACAGGGTCGTGAGACGTAGAATTTTGAAATTTCGCTGAAAATTAGGAGTTTGTCGTGCAGCGCTGGAAAGGGTGTTATTCAACAAAAAATTATATTCTTTACCAGGTTTCCTTTAAGGAGTTTTATGATAAGATATGCATTGTTTAAGATATTTTATTAAAAACATCACAAATTGGTGTTTTTTTAGCGAATATCTCGAAAACGAAGCTTTTTAGGAACTATGCTTATAGGAACTTTTTTGTAACAACCAATATAGTACAACAACCAATTCGGACAACCAATTCTAGTACAAATGCGAAAATGGTTTACCCAAACGAAACCACAACACTTAAGGTTTCTTATAGAAAATTTGACGCTAAACAAAAAAGTTCCACCAATTTTGGATGTTTTTAATAAAATTTCTTAAACAACTTTCAAAATTCTACGTCCCACGACCCTGTCACTTTATTAGCCAATCCATTAAGGTGATCTCCATCAACGCTTAACTTTAAATGATTTCTTTTAGAGCTACAATTAGTGTAATTCGACTCTCTACAAGTGTTGCTTAAAGGAGTAATATTGTAATAAGCGTATTATTTTTGAATTTTTATTTAAAACGTCAAAATGTTGTGTTTTTTTTTAATGTTTTTTGCGACTATCTTGAAAACGAAGCTTTTTAGGAACTATGTTTATAGGAACTTTTTGTTCAGCGTCAAATTTCCTAAAAGAAACCCCAAGTGTTGTGGTTTCGTTTGGGTAAACCTTTTTTGCATTTGTACTACAATTGGTTGTTATCCGGACCAAAAAAATGCACGCCTGGTAACATTCAATTCACCATAGCTCAAAAACTAGTCCGTTGATCTTAAACTTTAATTATACCATTTGAAATCTTATGAAAAGCAGAAGTTTTTCCTGAAATCGTCACACTTCTAGCATCCTTCGATTAAGAGAAGAAAGCTCAGGAACTTTGTGGTTGAATTTAAAAAAAAATCGAAATTTTCAAATGTAACAGGACTTAAAAGATGCTTAGCAGCTGATAATTTGAAAATAAATGAGTGATTCTGAAAGGTTTTTTTGTGCTCTTTAAAATTGTTCCTCAGCCTAATTTCTCTATCTTATTTAGTTTTTAAGATATATGGCATTGTTTGAAAATTTTCGTGAAACACTTAAAAAAAGAAATAAATCGATATCTCGAGAACTATTGAGAAATGGGCATATGCTTACTCGACATTTTTTGTTCCAATTTGGCCATAGTAACTAACCTTGAAGTTTGGCTGGTTAACTTCCGGTCACCCTGTATATACTAGTTTGCAGTAACTTTTATTCAGTCCACAATTTTTTAAAAAGGTAAATATAGCACCTTATCTATTCTGAGAAAATACGCTTAGATTTCCTATTTAAAATTTTATCAATATTCCTTTCAAAACTTCTAAGGAATGTACTCCTATAATAGATTCAATGAAGATTTTTTTCTAAATTAATAATTAAAAAATTGATACATTTCAGGAAATATATTATTGCCTTTAAAATAATAAGTTATTGATTCAATATTATTTTTGGTAAAAGTGAATTGTACGATGCGGTTTTATTTTTGGTAAAAGTGAATTGTTCGATGCTGTTTTATTTTTTGTAAAAGTGAATTGTACGATGCTGTTTTATTTTTTGTAAAAGTGAATTGTACGATGCTGTTTTATTTTTTGTAAAAGTGAATTGTACGATGCTGTTTTATTTTTTGTAAAAGTGAATTGTACGATGCTGTTTTATTTTTTGTAAAAGTGAATTGTACGATGCTGTTTTATTTTTTGTAAAAGTGAATTGTACGATGCTGTTTTATTTTTTGTAAAAGTGAATTGTACGATGCTGTTTTATTTTTGGTAAAAGTGAATTGTACGATGCTGTTTTATTTTTGGTAAAAGTGAATTGTTCGATGCTGTTGTACTTATAGAAGTACAATATTAATTTTTTTGCCCTAGAATTTTCAACGGCCGCTCCGCACAGATTCGAATAACAACCTGCGAATGCAGGGTTGTTTTTCGAATTCGAAAAACAACCCTGCTGCATGTAGACTAGGTAGAGAGGTTCAAATCTATGTAAAAAGTTCAATGACACTGTACAATTCACTTTAGCCTTATTATATTGCTTTAGATGAACATTTGATAATTTATTAATTATGAAATTTTTATTACCAACTGCATGCTGTTCACTTAATTTCGTATACAGCAAGCTGATATTATTAGATTACATTGTATTTCTGTCTTGGTCCAAAAAGAAAGTAGAAACTTTAAACCCAAATTTTTTGATCTATCAAAGTTCGTAGGCTTCCGTGGTTGGAATTAAAATTATGTTCTAGGTGGCGACCGGATTTCTAAGGATATGCGTGTAGGTCCTGACGTTTTGCTCCTCATACTAGAAGCAGAAACATCTTTAGGGGAGTGGCTGAGTGTTTTATTAATGCAGCTTGGGTTTCGGGGTGGAGAGGGAGGGATTAATTCATATTTAAACATCTCCATGATTAAGAAATTGGTCTAGGTAGGACGGTCTAGAAAAGCATGCGTAGCCACATAAAAGTACCTTTAAAATTTACATTGGTTTCCTCAACCAGGTAGCGATGTCTTATTGCTTTCATAATACATTCGTTACGTGGTAGACCCTAAAAGGTTTATTGAAGACGTTCTCTTCCTCTCTTCTATACTCTGAGTTGCCCTTTTGATCTAACTTTTATGATTGTTTAATTAATTTTTCAACTTAATTGTGAACAGTGTGACTGTTCTAACATTATAACAAAATCACGTCATTTGTGCGGGACACAAATCTTTGACGATTTTATTTATCAAACTAGGTGAAAATAGTCCCTGTAATAAACTGTGTAATCTTAAAGCCCTTGTGATTTGTGACGTGTCTTGTGTCAGTTTTTGGCTTTACATGAATTACCACGATGCGATGTACTCTTTTGGTAAATTTACGTATTTCATCCTTTTCGGCACTAATAATGACCTTATTTATAGAGGCCTAAAGTACCTTTAATAATGACTTCCACGAATGTTCCATATACATACTATATTATGAATAATTTCAATGTATAGAATCCATTTATATAACGGAAAACCACTATCACATTATAAAGGGTGCACCAGTACTTTTATTTCGTTTGACCTTCCGTTGTATGCTTCAAGTACTGGTACGGCCGTGGGCCACAATAGCATAATTTTCACTTATGGATCTAATGACATGGATTGACCCATAGAAAAAAAGGTACTAGATTCTGTAATATCATTTGGGTTGAAAGCTTATGGGTATTGAAATCGAATTTAAAGTTTTTTGTTCCAGATTGTCTTTTAACTATAAAAGAGGAACGTGTGTTTTTGTCGAGGTTCTTCACTTCGATTTCGATGTTGCCTAATTGTTCCCTTCAAACAGCGTAAATTCTCTAAATCCTTTCCTTATACTCTCAGGATTGCCATTGCCAGTCTTGCCGCCAGTAAAGACCCTTAACTCCTACGTCCCTAGTTTGCGCAGTTTGAAATGTCTTTAGTGTAGAGAAGGCAAAAGGGTTTGCACATGGAGCTGTCTTTAGGCTATAAGGAGTTAACAGACGATGGTTGTTTTGCTAGTGTTTAGTATAAGGCTATACACATATAGCTGTTCTTATAGTCGTAACAGTCAAGGGGATACACATAAGGCTATGGACCGGGTTTTACACACGGAGATTTTCTTATACACTTCTACACACACGTCTGTCGTCATGTAAAGGGTTTACACAGAGGGTTGTTTTTAGTCGCCGACTCGTCGAGGCGGGTAGATAGACCTTGGTTTTAGTACGTCGCCGGCATGAAAGAGTGCGGCACTATCTAACGCCTCTCCTGACCTGATTACCTCTCGTCAGTCTTGCCTCGTTTTTATCGGCCGGTATAAACAAGGTTAAAAACAGCATAATCCCCAACGTAAATCTAGAAATTTCACCGTAAAAAGCCTGTATTTTCTTTCTCTTCTTAAAGATTAAAAGTAAACACATGGAAACTAGATTAACTTGTAGGAGAAAAAACACCGCATGTTGGTAACAGCTCAAGTTATCAGGGATGATTGATGATAGCGATAATACATAACCTCTTATTGTCTGCACTAGTTTTTCCGTTAAACACAGTTTCTATTACGTTTTAGGATATGGTAAGAACTAGTTTAGACTATTACAAGTTCTCTAATTTTTGTTATAGTTCTTCTCTCTCTCTCTCTCTCTCTCTCACACACACTCTCTCTTTCCCCCTCTTTTTTTATTTAGATTCATATTTTGAGAATATTTAGCAATTTCATATTCTTTAATACGTATTTCCTTCCCGTAAAAACTACCTTTTCCACATTTTTTTCAGTAAGAGCGTGTATGTGGATATTTATTATAGTGTTTCAAAATCATTGGCTTGATCGAAAAATCGGATGGTTTAAACTTCTTCATATGTAAATAGGAACAATTTAAACAATTAAAAAAATCTGACCATTAGAAATACATTTAAATGGATGCAATACTGCAAATTTTCTGGCATCATAATATCTGTCAAAAAAAATTGTCAAAGAAAAAGTTTAGTCTTTCTTTATCAATCCTAATATTGCGATTTTCTGTTACAAAACTTCAAATTATTTTGTTTAATGATATAGGCTACATTATAATTCAATATGTTAGGGCATGGATACAGCTAATGATTCTTAGTAAGAACCATGGACTTCGCGTAAGGCGAAGACCTGTAAATGTATATTTTGTATGTCTAAATGAGTAAAGTTTCACCGGCTAGAAAAGATGCTAGTGTAGAATATCGTATATAATATAGCAGAGGCTAAAAAAAAAAGAAGTGGGAAAACACACGAGGAAGTGGGGAAGGGGAAAAACATAGTTGAAAGAAATAAAGCTTTTTGGTGTTGTGAATCATTGATTTTAAGAAGCAAAGGAGAGGACAGACTTCTTGGTTTCGGGCGTAATGTATTCTCTTTATTTTACTGTAGAATACAGCAAGGTTGGGAATACTAGATGGCTTAAAGTTTACCAGTGTGATGCTACAACCTACCCCTCTCTGCCTCACAAACACACTGACTTATACACAAGGATTTTAACCTTTACCATCTTACAAGCCCAACTATGCTACAACCTACAAGATATGGAACCAAAGGCATCTGCTCTGAGAGATACTGTGCAAAGAGAACAACCAAAAAATACAACCTTCTGTGTCTTATGCAGCATAGGGTGTGTAATATATATATATATATATACTCGACATTTTTTGTTCCAATTTGGCCATAGATACTAACCATGAAGTTTGGCTGGTTAACTTCCGGTCACCCTGTACCATATAAAAGTGTACTAGTGTAGCCCCCTTATCCAACTTTATTTTTTATTACCTAATTTTGAGCGCTTGTAACTCAAAAACGGTTGGAGGTAAAAAAAAAAAAAAATGCTAAAGGACTATTTTTATTGTAAATTTAATGAAGAACAAATTTGTTAATAACCATAATTCACCTAATGTCAATACTTTTCGAGATANGTCATATTATAAATAGACAATGGTTGGAAACCGTACAAATACGGATGTGCATAACAACACTATCCCACTTATCCAGAACATTTATTTTGATAACTTTTTTTTTTTTTTTTTTTTTTTGTATGAAAAAATATATGAATAGTTTCTTTTTTTGTCTATTTTGATGGATTTATATTTCATACATATCATCGACGCTTAGGGGGGAAAATAAATATAAGAAACTATGCAATAAAAACATTAATTTTTTAATTTTGAAATTATTACTTTAGGATAATAAGAAATTTCTGTAAAACCACGTTGCTAAAACAAGTTTATTATGGCTTAGTACAATCTCTCTTATCCTATGGCATTATTGCATGTATTATATTACAGCATGTAGGGACTAGTCACACTTTAGCAGAATTAAGAAAAAGATATTGGGTTCCGAAAAGTAGATCAGTAGTGTACCAAATTATACGCAAGTGTATTACCTGTACAAAATTAGAAGGTAAATCTTTAAAATACCCGGATACTCCCCAATTGCCGGAATTTCGAGTAACGCGGGGCTTAAGTTTTACAAATGTAGGAGTCCATTATTTAGGTCCTTTATGGGTTTTAGAGGGACAAAATAAAATTAAAATATGGATTTGTTTATCTACCTGTCTTACAGTAAGAGCTATTCATTTAGAAGTTATTAGTTCACTGACAGCCGAAGATTTTCTTTTGTGTTTCCGACGTTTTATAGCCCGTATGCCCGGACGCCGGACGCCGGCTGTCCTAATATTATTGTTTCGGATAACGCTCTTCAATTCAAAAGCGTAGAAAGAATGTGTAAATAGAGATTTAGTAAACTCATACTGTAATGATAGGGGCCTAAACTGGCATTATATTCCGGAAGTCTCTCCCTGGATGGGCGGAGCCTACGAACGGCTTGTAGGTCTTACTAAAAGATGTCTTAAAAAATCATTGGGACGTGCCTTAGTTTCTAGAGAACAATTAGAAACCACAGAAGTTGAATCAGAAGCAATTCTAAATTCGAGACCACTGGTGTACGTAGGTGCGGAGGAGGGTGAAGCCTTAACACCTTCACATTTTCTTAGCCTACGTCAACCTCTCCTTGCCTTTCGGCCAGAGGCTGTTCGAATAGGAGACATAAGCAAGAAGCAAGAAAATTTGCTCTTACTATGGAAGAAAGGAAACAGCATGTTAGAAGACTTCTGGAACCGATGGAGAGGAGAGTATTTGCTGAATTTAAGAGAAAGAAGGGATAGAAGAATAACAGGAGGGATGGAACTACCGCAGGTAGGAACGGTTGTTCACATAGGCGATAAAATGGCACCCCGTCAATCATGGAAGTTAGGAAGGATTGAATCACTGAACGTCAGCCGTGATGGTTTTATTAGATCCGCCAAAGTGCGAACAGCAGACAAGAGTCTTACCCGGCCTATCTGCAAACTCTACCCCATCGAGAACCAAGGAGCTTCCACTGCATGATCTCGTCGCGGAATGTCGCCTAGCGATGGATTAATTTGGTTTTGTTTTGTTTACTTTTTGTAAATATGTCAAAATAAAAGGAGTCTTAAAGTAGAAAGCAAGCAGACAGTTTAAAATTTATTAATATCTAAGTTATAACAATAAAAGTAGAAATAGTAGTAGTATACTCGTCTCTCGAAATCTAGTGAGAGTCGAGACACTATCATGTTCTCTCTTAGGTTTGTTCCAACAGAGCCGCGGACGGTTCTAGAACTGTCCGGAGCATGCGCACTGTCTTAAGACCGTTCCTACACGCTTCTCGGACGGTTCTGGAACTTTTAGTCCCGTGTTCCAACAGAAACACGAACGGTTCTGGGACAGTCCTAGAACCGTGAAAACAGTTCCCGGACTGAAGCAGGAACTCGGTGAGAACTACTAATACTAATGTACTGTGGCGTGTAGGTTACACCTAACCTTAGCTATAACCTAACATTTGTTTTCGTTTCTTTTCTTGATATCTGTTATCTCTTTCCTTGCGTGTTTAGTTTCTTTCTCCACAGTTTATTTAGACTACATACTTTCTTCTTTAAGTATTTTTTTTTATCATGATAGTATATTAAAATAATAAAATATACTTTATATATATTTATTCCTCATGATAATTAAAATTGCTCATAGCGACTTTGAGTCCTATATAAAAATTACCTCATCCGATGATGTACAGACAAATAAAAGAAACAGAAAAATTGTTCTTATAATTTTCTATTTTGTAGTTTTGAACCCTTTATTTGTATTTCTTAATGTGTGGTTGACCTTTTCTTATATTAGGGTCTATTTCTAATAAGCCAAGATAAAATTTACATTTTATCTTTTATCTTCTGGAATCGCTATATTTCGCCCTCCGATTGGTTAGGGCTTCTTCAGGCTCATAGCAATCCTGAGGTATTTTTTGTAAAATGAGTAAAAAAAAACAACTACTGGCGGCTGGCGAGAGACATGGAAACTTCTCCCAATATCAATAGTATTAATTTATATATCTTATTTTTTTTATTTATGAAAATGGAAGTATGGTGATACCCTCCAAAACGTGATTCCGATCTCTGTAAAAGGAGGGGTCTTACGAACCCGGGGATATCATTAAAATCCGTTTCATATACATATAATTTATATATGTCAGTGCCCTGTGCGTACGTATGTACGTATTATGTAGGTTCGTATGTAAATAAACCTCGATAACAACATCGACTGTGCTTAGTGTGTGATAGCGACTCATCATAGAAGAGGTGTAGTTCAATAACCAAACATCGTCTTCACACAAAATAATTGTATTTGTAACAATTTGACCGGTTTCGGCTGTTATAATGCAGCCTTCTTCAGATAATCTACAAACTCTATAACATCGCTATAAATAACCGCTCTCTCTAACATCGCTTTAAGACATCGTATAAAGGTTCGGTTTGCGGTATTTTTTAGAAATTTTGTAGGAAAAACTAATGGCGACGATTCCGATTGTATCTATGCTTTCCACACCGATACTTTTATATGATTAATGTTTAAAAAAATGACAATTTATACAAACAAATTTTAATTGGCAACAGAAATTATAAGACAGGATTGTTACGAACCTGACGAATCCCAAATGTGAGAGCGATCAGAAAAGACAGTGTGACAAATTTATAACTTTTAAAACGATTTGCCGATGTGCATTCTTATAAAACTTTGCTGAGTTAACAATAGAATAAGAATATTTTCATAAGTAATAAGTAATCCATTTCTGTGTAAAACATAAACAAATTAGAGAGAGAGATATGACATGAAGATGAAAACAAGAGATAGAGAGGTAACTTAAAGGTTGCAGTTCTGAAACAGTTCTAAAATCGTTCCAACAGGCTCCTCTTTTTTAATCAGTTCTGAACCAGTCCTCATAGACGCATGCGCATTAAAAAAAAATCCTGAATTGGTTCTAGAACCGTTCTGTGATTGGCTGTTAGAACAAACCTCTTATGTTTACAATATACCTATTTATATACAATCGGCCCAGTAGTTTAAGCTTCATTCTCAGCCATTCAGGTAGACTTTTCTTTTTTTAAAAAACCGTTTTTCTACTCAAGTGGCTTTAAAACGAGTAAATCCATCAACATCGAATTTTTGCGTTATTGTTATCACATTGCTTTCACTCTTTTTATTCATCCTGCGTATATGAGAAAGTAAAAAAAAGTCTGGCATTTTTTTTAGCAACAAAAATTAGGTGGTCAATTTCTGTTTAAGTAAGGGAGGGAGAGGTAGCTATGTACACTTAGAAGAAAGGATACAAAAAGTTAGAACGAGAGAGATATATATTGTAGAGAGTCGAGTGATATAGTGGAACTAAGTCAGCGGACCATGAAATAAAGACACTTGACAAACTCTGCTTAGCCCGCATAACAACAACATTCTACCGCTACCCTTCCCCAATCCCTTGCCTCCCTCAGGCTTTCTTCTCCCTTCCACGACCTTTCCCCGAGTTTTCCTTTCTATTCCCTTCCCATTTCTCTTCCGACTGCTCAAACAGAATTACCAGCATTACCCTCTGCCTTCCTCCCATCCAAATCACGACCTCATGCAGTCAAAGAATAAAGAAAAAAGAGTCCTAATGTAGTATGACTGCAATCTCAGCGATTTGTCCTTTTTTTATCTGTTGCGTAAAAACTATTTTTAGTTTCATTCAACCTCGAAAGGAATTTCTGTATGATTATATTAGTATTTTAGCTGAGCAGTTGTCAAAATTTTTGAAAGTTCGATTAAATATTGTCTAAATTTTTCTTTTTTATCGGTTTTGTGAAACTTTCCTGTTTCTCTTCAAAATTACCTTATTTAGATACGTATACTTAAATAAATTGTGATAAATGTGACTGATCAACATCAGGATTTTGTGTCACCGTTAATTGTATGGTGTCCTCCAAGTTACGTCTGTGGAATATAGCTTGGCCATAAGCTGTTAAAAAACAGATCACTTTGGTGGAAAATGTAATTTTTATTAACTTCTTTTTGTTCAAAGTTCGCTTGTAGAGGAAAGTTGCTCTTCTTTTTATGAGATTTCTTACTTTACAGGGCTTCTCCATTTGTCAGAGGTTGTCCGTTATTCCTAAATCCCAGTCCTCCCAGTCTCCGTCCTGCAGGTTCCGTTCCCTCATTGACCTTACGACGCCTCCATTCCAAGTCACTCTTGGACGGCCTCTCTTTCTCTTTCTTGGCGGCGACCACTCCAGCACTCTTCGAGGTCAACGCTCCTCTCCCTCACCGTATCAATGGATATTGATCAATAAGTATTGATGACCTTATCAATGAAGTGCCCGTTCCTCAATACTTCCTATCGCCTAATATCCTCATCCCTCACTCTTTCCAACCTGGTTATTCGTGCACCTTTTCTCAGCCCATCAACCTTCATAGCATTAATTTGGTCCTTCTGTCAGTCCGTCAGTGTCCACCCTTCTGCTCCGTAGGTTAAAATACATTCAACAATGGTATTCAGAATAGTTTTCTTTGTGATCTTTCCCACCGAATGACTCCACAGGACTCCATTCAGCATAGCTATAGCCTTCCGAGCTTGAACACTCAGGTGCTTACATCATACTGACACGTACCCGACTCATGGATAATAGACCCAAGTTATTTAAAGGAGTCCACTGCTTTAATAACGTCTTGAGCCATGACTATATTTGTGGCCTTCCCTTCAACACCAATCACCAGGTACATAGTCTTCTCCATGCAAGAATCTGCATTTGATAGATTATTTTATTTGGCTCAATAACTTTAAACAATATCATTCAATGTTTTTACTAGCAAAATAATAAAGTACACAGTATATAATAAACAGTTGATATTTTATCAATAAACATTTTTATTTATAAACAGCTGACATCGGTCCAAAAATAGTAATATTTCTAATTATTATTTAAAAAGCATTTTTTCCCCTATTTTTCTCTTTTACCCCCGTCTTAAATGAAAATATGACAAAAGTAAACATAGGTAACAATAATAACTGTGCTCTTATAGAGCTTTTCAACGACATGCATCATGAAGAGCATAATTATACAATTTTAACTTTTGTACCCTGCACCCCGTATACCCTTGTGTACTGATTTGAACCATTTCAGATTTATACCTTCCTGTGTTGGTCACTATGACCGTGCCGAATTTTGTGCGGATTGGTTCAACCGTTCAGGAGGAGTATGTGTCTAACCAAATAAGTGATACTGGTAATGTTTTTCGGACAGTGAATTGCTTGATAAAGGTAACAATCCATTGATTACTCCTTTTGGCGTACGAATGATTCAGAGTATGAACAATCAAAACAATAAAATTACAAGCGAGTGAGAAAAGAAATAGCTAATTAAAATAATATTTATAAAAGGGAATGATAATTGTAAGTTAATTAATAAGTATTAATTATCGATATGTAATTCCTTATTTAGCGCATCTAGTATTTAGTACATCACTGCCTCCTCGGGGGGTGAGGTGTTATCAGGGGATGGATTGGGAAGACAAGAGTACTACTAAAGGATGATGGGGTGATTTAATAAGAATACTCATGGAGTTTATGGAATCTGGATGTAGATAGGTCGTGGATAAAAGGAATATTGAGATCATTATGGAGAGTAAGGTTGGATACATAAGCAGGAGCATTGCTGATTTTAAGAAGGATCTTTGTTCAATGAGTTTGTAGTCAACGGAAGTTAAAAGGCTTGGTCCTACCACAAAACTCCAAAGGTCCAAGCCGTCCAAAGGTCCAGTGTATTATGTTGGACCTACGATCTAGAAGACGTATTTGGACTTAGAAACTTAATAACTTCGTCTTAGAAGACGAAGCAAGCAGTAACTTGCTTCGTCTTCTAGAACTTGCTTAGGTCCGAGATTATACACTGAGTAATAAACTTCTCATCTACAACGCAATTTTAAAACCGGCTTGTGGCAAATGACAAATAACTGTCTCGGTGATTCAAATTCTTAATAGTATCCACTTAAAATTTATAACTCCTAGTTATAAATAATCTAGATTAATGTTTAAATTTTAATATAAAAGATATAAGTATTACTTTATCATTTAAACTGAATTGATATCTAATAATTTTATATTATGTAAACAGTTATACACATTTACACGAAAATATAGAGTAATATGCTTAAAAAATATTTACAATTTAAAAAATTGTCTTAAAAGGACCAAAAATAAATAAAAAGGACAAACCCTCTTGAAAAATGTAACAAAGCATTTCGTCTGATATGGAGAAAAAATAGGGGTTATTTGAACTAGAATATAGGGACAAAGTTGAGGGGGCGCTAACCGTTGTATATAGTCTGCATGGTCAAATATTCATGAACACCTTATGTCGGGTTTGGGAGAGAAAGCGTCTCTAAATCTACCTACAGAGCGCTTCAATTATAGTAGGGGGGTTACCTTGTCCCCTATGTTTCATGTCCTCATTTTTAAAAATAAGGGGGTTTGTTCATTTTTTTTTTTTTTAACTTGGAGTATGGTTTTTATACACATATATATTTGGAGCTAAAGGGGGTAAAAGAGGGCACAATGTAGAGTCAGTCTCTAGGGAAATAGCTAACGGGGTCCTTTAGGGAGGCAATGGGGTGAAGGGGGGGGGATAAAATGTTTATGGAGGGATGGAAGAAGAATTTGGGAGGGGAAGGCCGGGAAGGGGTCTATTTTTTTAACCTTTACTGGTTTAGAGAGGCTTATGTACTAAGGCACATTGAGAGGGTGGAGTGCTTCACATTGTGTCTCCTTTATTACCCCTTCCCAAATACCCCTCCACACGATAATATCACAAATACAAACAAACAAATTTGTTTGTTTGAGTTGATTTTGTTTTGCAGAGGTAGGATAGGGGGTTTATAAAAGGGGAATAGAACACTAAAATAAAGAGGGAAAAACACGAAATATACTGTCATGAAGATTCAAAACCTACAACAACCTCACATACTGACACAATGATCCCTTTTCTTTCTTTTCTTCTTACCCACCGGACACAAGAGAATAAAAACCTGACGAGGAAAAAATTTAGAAGGCAAATTATATTTATAAGAGGTGAAGATGTCGAACTGACATGAAATAGAATTTAGAAGTGAATAATATTTTATTTTAACCAAGTGCAATTATTTCTTTCTATCTTTAATCTTTATTCCTTTAATGTAAAATTTAATATTAGAGCAATGTAATGTGTCTGGTGCTGGAACAGTTCCTATGTGTCACGCTTACGTGGCACATCCCTTGGTGTCTCTCACAAATTGTATAATATGTAATATTTACTTATTAATATACATAAACAGAATTCAGTTAATGTGAAGTATCGGTATTTTGCTCGACGTACCCTGTACCCTTTCATATGATATCCCACACAGTGACCAAAAAGAATACAATTTTTTTTTTACCCTACTTTTTTTGAAAAAAAAATTTTTTTTGTCGCTATATTTTTAAAATGTGTGGGTGGTACAAGACACCCATATAACAAATTTGAAAGTGATCGGACGAAAGGTGTAGCCTTGAAAGCAGGTGACAGACGGACACACTCAGGAAAATATAAGGGTCCTTGGTTTTGCCTACGAACCCTAAAAAAATATGTTTAGGGAGATTCTCTTTTTGTTTTGCAGAACAATTGCTGCTATCTAGTGGCTTCATTGAGAAGTATGGCCATGGGCTGTTTAGTTACTAAAAATACCTCTCCGATCTTTTCATCGGTTAGTTATTGTGGAGATTCAAAGTCCTTTGGGATTCTTTGTCCGTAGTCATTGTCACACAACATCGAGTCAAAGAATCCCATTTGGACGGGACTCAAATTTTCAGCCCTGTGACATTCAAGATTCATTGTTGCAGATTCAGCAGGGACTCAACCCTGCGGCAGTGAATCCGAACAAAAAAGCTGTTTGTTAAATACGCTTTTTCATAGACGTCGCTGCTTTGTTAAATATGCTTTTTCACCGACATCGTACTTACTTACTTCAGTTTAAAAATGACACGAGAGGTCGGGGTGCCAGTATAACCGTGGGGCTACTTGTTACGTCTGTTTGGCCATCAATAATTCAAAGGCAGCACATCGTCGTAAGTTCGATCCCACTCAACGATGTTCTGCTTTACACGTGGTACAGTTAGCACATCGTTTTGAAAACGGTTTTGAAAACGATCCGCTAGTTCAAAACGCTGTGTCTCCGTTCACACAGCGATGATTGTTATGATCTACGGATCATATCGGTTTAGATCCGCTCCACCAAAAATACGTGATCGGAACGGTAATCGAATTCAAAATTCAAAATGCTTGTGTGAACAGGTCGTGAAGGGGATCGAGATATCAGGTTATTTTACTCTTTTCCACTTTTCAAGTTCTTTACTTTCGTGAGCTCCCGTTTCTTTTTACTTTTCCTTACTACTAATAGTAGGAAAAGTATTGTTTTCACCATTTTTTTTTTCGATATTTCAACAGAATTATCCGTTTTAGGTGTTTTTAAGACCTCCTGAGTGGTTTTCAGCATGACGTATGTATGTGTGTTATCATCGTAGCTCCCAAGGTATTTAACCTAGAGAGTTGAAACTTGGCAGAAAAATCAGTCATTACCTGTAGTGGTGCCGCCTGGAAAATCAACTTTTTCCGCCATCTTGAACCCAGTTTGCTAAGTCAACATTTAAAAAAATTTAGCAAACATTTAGCAAACATTTAGCAAAAATTTAGCAAAAAATTTAGCAAACATTTAAAAAAAAAAAAATCGTAATAAATCGAAAATGGTCCTGATCGAGTTGAAATTTGGCACGAATGTACCTCTCCTCTGTATGACAAACAAGCCCGCCAAATTTCATTTTGATATTGGCCACCATTTTGAAGTTATACATTTTTGAATTTTTAAACTTTGATGGTTAATAATACCGAAAGTATAAATAGGTTTTTACATACAGCATATCGTTGGAACTTGGAACCGGAAAAAATTAAGGAACAAATATAATTAAAAACCGATGAAATTCTATTTATTAGTTTAAAAGTTATAAGTGAATATAATTTTTTATTAGTGCGATAATTTTGATGACGTCAAAGTTTGTTTATATCTTTCAAAATACCACCAAACTTCAAATAATTTAATAAAATGTAGTTATTAAAAATAAGGGTTTTTTTTAAGAATGATAATAAATCAGTTAGTTCAGAACGGTCACCCATCCATGTACTGACCACGTCTAATGCTGCTTCCTCCTGCTGCGAAGCAGCAGGAGAGGCTACTTTAGTGGCTTCTGAAGTGAGGAAAGTTCCGAGGTACCCCGCACCCGATTTTTTTAAACTTCAAAAACGTTGTTAAACAAAATTTAATACTATAAAGAACCTTTAACTAACAACTTTTAACAACTTGTAAAATAAAATGTAAAAATTCGCGGACATATTAGATAACAAGAAAGAAGGTTTTACTCGTGACGTCACCGTTATGACAAATCGAAAACACATATTTGGATCACCTGTATTTTTTGCTGTATGGACGCGGATCGTTTTTAAAACGAATTGGATCCGAAACGCTTTCAAAACGATGTGTGAACGTAGTAATGGTTCACTAATGATCACACCATACTCTCTTCAGGGGTACATTTTCGTAGTTTTTGTGAAGTGGCTGGAACTCTCTACCACGGGGAAAACAAAATAGGGTCCAATATGGGCTAGGATTTCTAGCCCAAAGTAGTGCAATAATTACTAGGTTCCAACTAGTGGGTACTCCTTGGCGTTACTAACTACTCTAACTCAGGTAAGGTCACCTTAGTCTAAAGGAGTAAATAAGACCAATATCTCAAAATTGCATTCCTAATAATAATTATCTTTTCATTATTAGTCCAGTCAATAGGGAGAAAAAAAGGGCCTTACCGTGCAAAAGGTGAGGTAGAAGCGATTTTGATATATGTTACTAAGGTCTGGGCCCTGATTAAAAATCCAAGTTTTCGACCTCAGGGGGGGTCGGCGCGCCCCGCGCCCCCCCCTTCAAAGGTACGAAAATTGGGTTTTTTCACTATAACTCCTCAACTGTTGATCCTACGGGAAAACATGTTCAGTACAAAATTAATCTAGACAAAATTACCGACATTTTTTATATGAACATTTTTTTTGTAACTCTATTGTGTAACGAGCTACAGCGGCGGAAACATGAGTATTTTTTCATCAAAATGGCCCCACTCTAAATTTTTCATATTTTTAAAATTTTTAGGGGCTATTCATTACTAGCCCAGGAAAAAAAGGCTTTTAAACAACAAAAGGTTGGGTAGGAACACTTTTTGATATATTTTATTTAATTTTGGTCCTTAGGGGGGGAAGGAGGGGGGTTTATGCTATCTATCATGTTGCATTAAATGTGCAAGAAATGGTTGTTTTTTAAAAGATAATTTCTCAACGGTACATCCTACAACAAAATGTTTTATACAAAATTAAAGAGGACAAAATTCCCTACAAGTTTTTCCAATACATTTTTTTTGTAACTACGTCGTGTAACGAGTTACAGCGGTGGAAACGTGAAATTTGTATCCCAAAATTCGCAATTTTTTCATATTGTAAAAATGGTTAGTGGCTATTCATTACTAGCTGAGGATAAAATTCGAACTCACGTCGGGTTTCAGACATTGGTTTCAGAGCCGAGGATGTTATCCACTCGGCCACGCCGGCCCTTTTTTCGTAGTTATTTTTAACAATTGTTATTTAATTTACAATTATTATTTGATAAATTTATCATACAAGAAACTTTTCGAGGGCAAGGAACCTAACACGACTTCTCACCCCTAGCTCGTTTACAACTATTTTCTCAGGAACTTAATATTTTTTGCGAAAAAAGCTTATATAGTTAGATTAATATTAAAATAGACTAATTTTAGAACGTATAAATCAAACTCTTTGTGACCATTTTCAAAAGTTTTTGTGGTTTAGCGCCCCTAAATGCAGAGCTAAAATTAATATCTCAATTTCTCAATATCTTAATATCTCAACATACAAGCAAAATTTCATAGAAATCGTCATTGAAATTTGCTTTAAATATGTCATGTTAAAATGAAAGCTCACTGGTGACAATAATGAGCTATAAAATTACCTGAATTAGACAGAAGAAAGAAAGAATGAAAGACATTATATTTTGCTTTCATAGGTAATAGTTAATTATAAAACAGTTTAATTTTCTTTAGGGAATTATGTCCCCCCCCCCCCCCACCAACTCTCCCCCCGAGGTTTTAAAATCAAATTAAATGTACCAAAAAGTATTTCCTCCCCACCTTTTGTAGTTCAAAAGCCTTTTTTTTATCCTCGGCTAGTAATGAATAGCCACTAACCATTTTTACAATATGAAAAAATTGCGAATTTTGGGATACAAATTTCACGTTTCCACCGCTGTAACTCGTTACACGACGTAGTTACAAAAAAAATGTATTGGAAAAACTTGTAGGGAATTTTGTCCTCTTTAATTTTGTATAAAACATTTTGTTGTAGGATGTACCGTTGAGAAATTATCTTTTAAAAAACAACCATTTCTTGCACATTTAATGCAACATGATAGATAGCATAAACCCCCCTCCTTCCCCCCCTAAGGACCAAAATTAAATAAAATATATCAAAAAGTGTTCCTACCCAACCTTTTGTTGTTTAAAAGCCTTTTTTTCCTGGGCTAGTAATGAATAGCCCCTAAAAATTTTAAAAATATGAAAAATTTAGAGTGGGGCCATTTTGATGAAAAAATACTCATGTTTCCGCCGCTGTAGCTCGTTACACAATAGAGTTACAAAAAAAATGTTCATATAAAAAATGTCGGTAATTTTGTCTAGATTAATTTTGTACTAAACATGTTTTCCCGTAGGATCAACAGTTGAGGAGTTATAGTGAAAAAACCCAATTTTCGTACCTTTGAGGGGGGGGCGCGGAGCGCGCCGACCCCCCCTGAGGTCGAAAACTTGGATTTTTAATCAGGGCCCAGACCTTAGTAACATATATCAAAATCGCTTCTACCTCACCTTTTGCACGGTAAAACTCCCTATTGACTGGACTATATGTTTTACAAGTCATAAGACTATAGAATATTGTCAATAATATACTGAACATAATATTTTTATAATAAAAATAATTCTTAAATAATAACTTTTTAATTGCAGCAATATAACATGGTAATACCTACATTATTTAAAAATAGATAAAGTAATAAATCATTAATTAGCCAATTAAAATACTTCTCCTACTTTCAATATATTATTATATTATTATTTATACTTTTTTTGTTTGTTCTATTGAGAATCTTTAGGTGAGTATAGTAAGGGTTCTCGTTCTCAGTTAGAAAAACCTTAATATACTAATAATGGATTGTACAAGGTACAGGTATTAATGAGGTACTTTATAATTATAAGCGATAATACTCGGTCTAGTTTTATTGTCGTAAATATCAACTGCTAGACATGTGGAAAATTGAAAGCTTAATTCGGGACTAGGTGTCGTTACTGAAAGAGGAACTTATTCTTCAGTGTAGCTCAGTTGGTAGAGCGCGCGTCCCGGCGCCTGAGTCTATTTTTCTCTGTCTGTCTCCCATTGTTAATAATAATTTTAATTGGATTTTAATACACTTTTTGAAAGCTTTCTCCGGTAGCTCCTGAACATTCTTTATACCTTGGCATTGAAAGATTAAATAAATTTATTGTGGAAACCTGTCCTCATTTGTGTGGCAAGTTTTATTTTCTTGATTTTTCACTGGCTAATATCAGAATATTTTCAAGAAAAATCATTATTAAAATAAAAGTCGGTTTTACTTGAGAAACCACATTAGTTTGTTTTACTCTACAATATCAGATTCCGCAATAATACGCAAACACACATATTTATAGAAACAATATAATTTACTTCCTACATTCAAGTTTTGCTAGAATATGTCAGAAGTACTTGACTCCAGTAAATATAGTGAATAGTTTTCTGTTGTTACCATTTCCCATTCATATGACTCTTTTATTGAATAAATTTGTGAATAGACCAAATTAATATTTATTAAGGTGTTAAAATAGAAACAGTTTAGAGGTGATCCTCAAACTCTTAACACATTTTAATTCTCACATATTCTATTTAATAAGGAGTTACTGTATAAAATTTACTACTTTATTATCAAGCCCGGCTTGTATTTAGAAAAGCCCTCGTGACACTAACTTTCTTTAGTTTTTAAGTTTTACCTTAAGAAAAAAATCTGCATTAAGTAAACTGCTATTTATTAGAAAACTTTTAAGTTTAAGATTTTAATTAAAATGTATAAAGGGAGCTTTGTCTGAGTTTCATTTTTCAAGTTTTATGCCTTGGAGCCACACTACGTTACACTTTCAAACCTAAAAAATCAAAGAATTTAACGTTGGTGGCGCAAGACAAAACGATTTTAAAGAAGTACTAATAGTAGGTTCTAGGACGCAGGAGAAATCGATTGTAATAGTCTTATTTAATAATATATTTTTGAATAAGGTATAATCCTAAATTACTGAAGTGAGCTTCTTTAGTTTTCCTTCCCATATAAATACCTCTCTGAAGTGTCACTTGCTGTCGGAACAGTAATTTCTATCTCTGTTGAATTTTATCACCAACTTGTACTTTCAGTTCCAACAGTTCTCTAATGTTTTTACTCTCGCTGTCATATCATTCTTTTTTTCAAACAAATTTAGAATCTTGTAATTTTACCTTTTAATGATGCCCGCATATTCTTCTATTATTCCACCGTCGCCACAAGGATCTCCTGTCCTAATTTGCATTAGTATTTCAGGCCATCGAATTTAAAGAGAACTTTTCATAAACCTATGGTTATGTAGATATTTCAATGAGCTAGACTTACTTCAGTTAAACTTTTACTGTAACTGCATATTTAGTATATTTTGGCCTATAGTATAGATTATTTAATCTATCCATCCAAATAACTAGTCCAAAGTAAACAAATATTACTTGATAAGTAAAAAGGCTTTATTGAAGATTCGCGCAATAAAATAAAGATGTTGCTAAATATTTTATTTGTTTAAATTATTCCGTTTTACCTTATAGCAGTCGAAAATAGACTTTAATTTATTTTTTCTCGTTATTACATTTGGAAGCTCTATAAAGCAGCCGAAATTGAAGTACAAAGGGCAAAAAGATGATAATAAGATTTTTGGAAAGGGACGTTGAAAGGTTTGAAAGGGAGGTTGAATTTCCTCAACACACACACATTAATAAATACTTCAATTTTCAACGCCCCCCCCCCCCCTCCCCTTCTTCACTTCTCTACTTTAATCTACTCTGTACCCTTCTATTTTTTTATGGTGGGCAAAAAAATGTAAAAAAGCCCGCGAACCGGTTTGTTGAGTGACCCGCCAAAAAATAAAAGTGAACATATGAGTTAATTGCTTCCTGAGTTAGCATGTGATGAAAAACGTAAAGGCTTTAATTTCTCTCACTTTTGGCACATGTTGATCACTCTTTTCCTATCTCACTGTATCGCTTGTCTCACTATTCGTCGGATTTTGTTTTTGCACTCCATATCGCTTAATCGTATAAAAACTATTCGCATTTTATTTAGATCGTTCTGTTGGCAATTATATTGTATTTCAATTCGTCTAGCTTTGAACCTTTCTTGTCACAAATAAAACCTTGGAAAAAATATGGTACACCATTAAAAAGTTAAGTATTGAAATCACTGAACTATTGAAAATTAAGTGTATATAATATTTGAAAAGGGGTTTATATAAAGGAATATAATATTTCTTTCTTATTTTTAAATAATATATATTTCTTAAATATATGCCTCTTTGTTATTGTAAAACGTGAAATAAAATAAATTTGANGGGGGGGGGGGAGAATAATGAAGGAGGCATAATGCTTGTTGTTGTCCCCCCCACTATCTGAAAGAGAATGAATAATAAAGCCCTATTATTTTTAAAAGAAGTAATTTATCTAAGGTATATTATAAGGTGGAGGGTTAATAAAAGAAATACTACACTATATTAAATAACAGCTTGATTATTTAAACAGACTGTTATATTACAGTATAACTCTTCTAAGTAACAAATCAACTTTGCAATTTAATAACTATAGTTATGTTAATAAACAATTTAATAACTGTATAAAATTCACCACGATTTTGTTATAACCTTTAATGTTAACTTTCTTGGTTTAACCTTTCGTGGTAAATTTGCTGCAAATGATTTAATTAAACTAAATGGGGGATCAGCTTATCCAAGGGAAGATAACTAAACAACCTGAGACCAAGATCCAAAAACTGACATATTATCTGGTTCAAATCTTTTTTTTTTTCATATTAAGGGATACTGATATATTTCCATCTGAGCTTACCAAAGCAAGCTCACCTACGGAAGTTGTGCGATCTTTCTGAAGAACAAACATTTGTGTTTGTAAATATTTTCATCCCTCGAAAAACGTTCATGCTTCAGGGTATAGGATATCCTTAGTTATATATCCAATAGTTATTGTACAATGGCTGGCAATTATTCATAATATTATATATATATA